>PVHP010032526.1:0-20243 GCA_004024765.1 Zapus hudsonius | reverse complement strand
ATGAGTACATCCCCTTGTGGCTCTTGTCTGGCCAGTTTATTCCTATCATCATGGCCCTGTAGGAGAGCCTAGAAAGGAGAGTTAGCTTTGATGTATTGGTTAGAGGAGACAGAATGGGCATCTAACAGAGTGCACAGCATCACAAAAGAGAAGAGAGGTGAAGGGGCATAAGAGAGAGAGAGGCCTGAAAGTCTGGCTTTTTAAAAAATTTTCTGAGGTAGGGTCTTACTGTAGTTTAGGCTGACCTGGAACTTACTCTGTAGTCCCAGGCTGGGCTTGAACTCATGGGGATCCTCCTACATCTGCCTCCCACGTGCTGGGATTAAAGGTGTGTGCCACCATGCTCCGCAAGACCAGATCTTTATTGGGGTCCCAGGCAGCACTCTTTCCCTATGAGGCTGGATTCCAATGTGTTGAGTTTAGAGAAAGCCAGCAGGAACATGGGCTACAAGGGGACTGCAGAGTAGTTGTGCATCAGTGTGACTGGATCAGCAGAGGAGGCAGGAAGCTGGAAACTACTGGAAGTGACTATGCTGTTCTTCTAGTATTTGACAGTTAACCCTATGTTCAAAATAGATACTGAGACAACATCAAATTACAGGTGTTCATAACAGCAGTGTATTGTTTTACAAATATTTATGGTTTACAAACATGGTGAAATAAGTAGGTTGTCAAGTCAACTCTGTATTTTCTCTGTGTCCTTTTCTTAATTTATCAGTCTCCTCAGAGGGATATTTAGGAAAATTGTAAAGTAATGGGTTTGGGAGGGGAGAATTCTAAAATGCTACCAACATACATTGCCCCATATACCATTTGGTTTCATAGTACAAATAGTTCTTAAAGGTATTACATATGGAAAGGTTTTGTATAGTAACTCAAAGGACTTAAAACCAAATGGTTGACATTTAAAAAAAACATCCAGAGATTCTTTTGGTATATAAAATAGCAAGAAGGTGCAAAATGGAAAAAAAAAAACCACTAGATACTTTAGAAAGGGGCCCGATTGTCCCTGTTGTAATTGCTGAATTAGAATGCTCAATTCAGTAAACCATTCTTAATGGTTTATGGTTGAGCTGGATCTGGATATTTCCAGTGTCAAAAGGAAAATGTAGTGTAATTTGGACAGTTGTGGTAGGACCCATGTGGTGAGTATTTTATATTATTTAATAGCCCCACATGCCCAAGAACAGCTGCTGCAATACACCCTGGCCAGGATGTATTGTCTCCCAGCCTGTGATCCTAGAAATTCATGTTGTTGTGCCCCCTTTAAAGCATGTGTTATTGGAAATCTAATGTGAGGTTGCAAAAACTGTCAGAATGGGGCTTATGTCATCATGGGTTATAAAAGAAGCTTTAAAAAATGATACGTTTGAATTGTCCTTTCCCTAATTCTACCCAGTTACTTGGTGTTCATGAATTGTTCTTGTATGCATTCTCATTTGTTTCTAGTCTTTCTTGGCTAATTAAAAACACTCAGAAGATCAGGTTGCCTTATTAGAGTAGATTATCCTATTTCTGTGTTTCCAAATAGCATGGGCTGATTTTAATTGCAGTTGGGGCACTGAGATTTTTTATTATATAATGTTTCATGAAAGACTATCATTTATATTTGAAAGATGAAAATAGCACAAAGTGCTGGAGAATTTCTTGCTTAAAGATATTGAAGAGATTCTCTGCCTTGAAGGGTGACATATTTTATGTCTGTTAGACAAAGCGACAATACCCTTTATGCTTAATGTTATCTATTAAATGGTTGAAAGTGACCTTATGAAATTTGACTCATCAGCATAAATGTGTATTTAAATATTAGTCATAATCAAAAAAGTGCCCAACAAATCCAGTGTTCATCAATATTGACTTTAGTCTACTGCAACTATAATATCTGTAGCTTTTTGATGGTGTTGCAGGTACAAAGACCTAGCTTTTATTGAGCAAGATTGATATTTTCAGGAATCTCAAGGTAAAAATTAGAAAAACAATCTAGACTGTTGCCATAAAACTAACACTTGTTTTAATGCGAAAATGCATAATTCTTTGAATTCTGCAAACACTATAAAGTATATATTTCATTGAGAAATACAGATGAACATTACATTACCAAAATATATTTAAAGAGAATGCTATAATTGTAGTGTACAATTACCAAGGCTTTGTTCTGTTGGGTGCTGGTCTAAAGCACTTGTATGAAAAGTTTTTTAACTCTCACCTTTGAAGAGGTCTTGTTGTCCATTCTATTGTACAGTGGAGGAAACTGAGAAGCACAGAAGTAACTTGCCCCAATCTCGTGGGAATCCAGACCTTTTAACTAGTGCCCTACACTATTTCCTCAAATTCTGTCTTTAAAAAGAGACATTGAATATTTATGCGTCAACATACTTACAGGGCACACTGTATTGTTTAAAACTTCTTCCTTTCCACTCTTCCTTTAACTAAGGGACTGACATAGAGTGCCAGGGACTATATAATCTGACTAATAAGACATGGATCCTGTATCCAGGGAGATCCCTGTTGGAGGAGTATAGAGATGGGAACCAATTATGCGGTGTGGACCGATAAGGAGCAGGTAGAGTTCTGGGAGGAAGGAAGATTGCTCTGTGATCTGTTTAGTAGTTATTTTCTTTCTGCTGAAGCTGTGGTCAAGGGTAGGCGGCTGTTTTTCAAGCGTGTACATAGTAGAGGATTGTTTTTGTTGGGCCAAGGGAAGAACTACAAGGCTGGTGGTGGTCTTTCCATGTTAGAATTCTGGATATTCTTTATGTGATGATGGAACATGGATAAGCTTTGGCCAGCTAGTTTCTTGGAAGTTGCTGCTCATAGCCAACCTGTGTCTAAAATAATTAATTTTAATAAATGCTGTGGTTAGCCAGTTACATGGGCCAGAATCGTTATAAACTCATGTTGACTCATCAGTGTGCATATATATGTTTCTATATATGTATTATACAAATTTGAGTGTGTTCTGTTATTTCTCTCAAAGCTTTGGTATTCTCTTTTAATATTCTGACATGTATTTAATTCCAAACATAAAGCCTTATGCAAACAGATATAAAATGATCTGGCCTTTGGGAGAGTCAGTATTAAATAATGGTTAGCTTGGTGATTATTTACCCTTCATAACTGGCCAAACAGAAACATAGTCTTTATGTATTCTGCAACTAATCAAGACATTAGAATAAGAGCTAACATATTTAGAGATCTTTGGTTTTAAACTTGATCTAAGACATCACTGTTAAAGAATAAAGATTGTAGTTAGATTAATTTAAAAATGTCAAAGGCAGCATTAAAAACACCAAGGAAAATTAATATTAAATTTAAAATACTGAAGGACTGGGCAGATAGCTCAGTTGGTAAAGCACTTTCTGTGTAAACATGAGGACCTGAGTTTGATTACCTGAACCAACATGAAAGCTTGGGGATTGCATGCCTATCATCCCAGTGCTTGCTGGGGAGGCAGAGACAGGTCAACCCTGGGAGTCATTGGCTAGCTGGTCTAGTGTCCTTGGTGAGCTTCAGGCCAATAAGCAATAATCTGTAAAAAGATGGACAGTGTTTCTGAGAAACTACACCTGAGGTGTCCTCTGGTCTACACACAACCCCTCTACAGTGCATCTCACACAAATAGGCACATGTCCATGTAAACACACCTTACTAGAATCCAGGCACACAAAATCAAAATATACATATTGGGCTACCAGCTAAAACAGAAACCCTAATTCATGGACTTTTAGAACTGGAAAGAGAATTTTGTTGTAGACTACATAATACATGCATCTATCCTCAAATGTCTATATCCTCATCCTGAAAGCCTAAGATGCTGCTTTCTGTGGCTAAAGAGTCTATGCCCTGGGTTTCTTGTATTCATCTAATGAAGCCACTAAGGTCCTGATTAGAGTGCCAGAAGCTCGAGTCAGGGGAGGACGTGTGACAGTGAAAGATAGGGGTCTGGAATGATGTGGACACAAGATAAGAAATGTCTGTCCTACTCCAGAAGGTAGAAAAGGGAAGGAATGTATATCTCCCTTGAGCCTCCAGAAGTAATGAAGCCCTATCAACACCTTGGTATCTTATTCTAGGGAGACTGATTTTAGACTTCTGACCTTCAGAACTGTATGAAGGCAATGTGGTAACTTGTTACAGCAGCAATATGGAACTAAGAACTTAAGAGTTGTTTAGTACATGTCTTTAGTCTTTCATTAGTCTCATGAATCAGGTTGTGGGAAAAAGGACCTTGGAGAAATGAGAACCAAGTATTGATAATTAGAAAGGTTGGGAGACATTAGGAGAAATGTTGGTGTCCATCTTAAATTGCAGGACTAAACTGCTATTAGCATTTCAAAAGAACACACATGAATAATTTGAGAAGCAAATAAAAGAAGGTCTTTCTTAGCTGTCACATCTGTCTTGATCATATATATATATATAAATATATATATACAGCCTTGTCGTTGCAAGGAAAACACTTGAATCCATTTTTTACGGAACTGGTAGTATGCTGCTAGTCTAGTCAATGAGCTTCTCTCTCCCTGGCCCTCAGAAAAGCTTTCCAAATCTTTCTCTAGGTTTGCTTTAAATTATTAACTGAGAGATTACCTCTCCCAAAAATTTAATTCCTATTAAATAGGAATATTTTCTTCTACTCTATGAATGAGAAATATTTGGTTAGCCATTGTCTTATTTGAAAAGAATCACAATTTTGCTTTTATTCTACCTAGTTTGTGTCAATTTTTAAATATAAAATGTGTTATTTTCTAAGTTTGTCACTATAACAAAATATCATAGATAATACGTTTATAAAAAGAAACCATTTTTTTGGGGGGGTCACAGTTTTGTAGGTTCTGATCCTGTTGCTTTTGGGCCTGTGGCCAGGCAGCATATAATGGTAGAAGCATGTGGTGGAGCAGAAATTCTCATCTGGCCAAGAAGCAAAAGAGGTGGGAAGGGGATGAGGTCTACCATACATGGCATGATAGTCTAAAGACTCCACTGGGTCTCACATCTTGCATAGTTTCTACCACCTCCCCAAAGCACCACCTTGGAGATCAAGGCTTTAACACGTACCCTTTGGGGGGCATTTAAGACTATAGCAAAGTTGTTAGGTATTTCGTGTTCTCCCAGTCTTTATCCAAGTGTCCTCTCATCCATTCAGTCTATAGTTTCTTAATTAAGTCCAGTTATTTGAGTTTATCATTGAGTATAGTCAGTAATAGAAGTAAGAAACTTTGGGGAGGTTTAGGGAGAGACTCCTTGATTAATTTGGAAAGTCAGTTTGAAATTGATAGTTTGAAATATGAATTGACATTAACTTCGAAAGAAAATTAGCTAATATTTTACAGCAGCACTCAGTTTAATATTACTAAGGATATCCATGAAGTGAAATGACAGTTTAAACGGAAAATTTAAGGTATATTTTCATGTGGAAATACTTTTCCCCTATAATTTTTACAACTTATGATATTTATGAGCCTTGATATTTAATTATAGGATACCTGTCTTTCAGGAACACATTTTCTGTGCTTTTCTCCCATTCAGTAAATATAAAGAACATTGAATTAAAATACCCACTTGGTACTTGTTTGTATTAAATATTGCATTAAAATCTATCACAATCTGATTTCACTTTAAATTTTTTTGGCTAAGATTTGGATGGTTAACCTTGCTAATCTATTTTAAATTTTTATAAGAATTATCTGGAGAGAAGACAGAATATGAAGCATGGGCTCTGACTCTGTCCTTGCACACATTTTGGTATTTACATATAGTTTTTTAAAGGTATTATCTGGAGAGAAATCAGAAATATGTACTCTGCTCACTTAATCCAATGCCTATTGTGTAAAGAGGCATCCATGCAAATGTTTTGCTTCTCATCAAACTTTACCCTCCACCCTCAATTAAGCATCTGCTGATAAGTTTTGCAGTATCTCTACCATTCTTTATTGTGAAGGTTGCAAAGTTGTGCCTATCTATAACAAGGACCCCTTCAACTCTTGGAATTCAATTCTGAAAAAATTTATCAAGATTATCTTGATATTGTTTCTACCCACAACAATCCTGACAATGAATGTGTGAGGTTCTTCCAAGCTTTCCAGCTCTGTAGACATTAACAGGGTATCTTTGAGCCCTATCTGATCTTGACACTACTCAGGGTGAGTATCAGTCCCAAGGGTTTTAGGGTCATTACCACAAAACTGCCCTCACTTCAGATACTAATCACTAACCCAGGTCGCTATCAATCCCTCAACCAATCAGACCTGTTAGAACACCCCTCAGAACTCAGAGGAGCTCTTCACCTACATTTACCAAATGATTGATTGGATCAACTCATGCACCTTCCCCAGAGCTTCCAGGGTGGTAACACTGTGACACTGAGAGCAATGCATGGACTTTCATTATCTTTATCCACAAAACTTGCTTTGTGCATCTCCACCATTTGTTTTTCTGGAGCATGGGTAACAAGCTGGGTTATAAGACACTTAGTAAAGTCAGTGCTTCACTTCCTTGTGGGTAAGATGGATACTAAGAGGTATCTTTTCTCCATACACATCCACCCACGGAATAGTGAACCACTTGATTTCATAGCTTGTAGCACTACTGAAACTTTCTGATGCTTTCAATTATTTTTAAAGAATATTATAAATTGGATTCTTAAAATGCTCTTCCTGTCACCTTATTTAATCCATTCAACAGAGATAAATAGGTCCTATTTAAAATTTTTTTAAAAAAATTTATTTTCAAGGAGAGAGAGACACACACAGAGAAAATGGGCATGCCAGGGCCTCTAACCACTGCAAACACACTCCAGAGGCATGCACCACTTTGTGCATCTGGCTTTATGTGGATACTGGGGAATCAGGTAGTTAGGCTTTGCAGGCAAGTGCCATAATGGCTGAGCCATCTCTCAAGCCAGTCCTATTTTTTTAAACAGATTTTTTTTAGAAACATAGAGTTTTCCATAGCCCTTGGCATGATGTTGGCTAGCCAATTACGATTATTTTGGAGAACTGAGGTAGAGAAAATAACTTACCCCAGATCACATGATAATAGTTAACCTGAGCTGTTAACAAAATGCCCTCTTAACTTAAAGGACTAAACTACTATATTCTATCATAGTTAAGAATTTAGACTCTTGAAGGTAAGAAGACTTGAGTTTTTTACTATATCCAAAACTATGTATGGTTACATGTCAATTAAACAAGAAAACCATGTCTTCACCATTCAACAAAAGAATATTTTATAGTCTATATAGCACATCTTAAAGAGTTAGTATTCGGCTGGGCATGGTAGCCTACATCTGTAATCCTGACACTCAGAAGGCAGAGATGGAAGGGTTGTGAGCTCGAGGCCAGTCTGGATTGTATAGTGGACTTTATTCAACAGAAAGCCACTATTAGCCATTATTATAAAACACATGACAGTAGTCTTCTTCAAGTACACTCTCCTTTTTCGTTTGCAGAAATATGAGCTCAGCTCTAAAGCTTAGTGCTGAGTTTGAATCAGCTACTCTAGATTTTAATCCTAGATGGAGATTATTAAGGTTAGGATGAAATAATAAGATGCCAATTTATAGACTCTATCCTGATATAAAAACACAATGTGTTAATTTAGTTTAAGAAAAAGTTAATTTTTGTCTCACCATAACAACTATTCATCCTCTTAGAAATTTTGATAAACGTGAAACAAAGTGCTCATCTACTGAACCTTCAGATAGAGGTAACTTTTCATGTTCTTATAACGCTCGGGTTCGTGTTTTACTTAAAGCATCCATTGGTTTTGTTGGAACACTCAGTGAGACCTGGTGGAAGATTGTGTAAGTGGGAGGTTGATGAAAGGGAAGACCTGTCACTTGGTATCTCGTCCCTTCACTTACAAGTTCTCCAATAATTTAGGCTCCTCATTAACAGGATGTAGAAAACCAATCTCAGTTATCTGGGATAAATAAATGGCCATCTTATGGCTCTCAAGTTACATCTTTTTGGGAAGGAGTCGGTTCCTTGCTCTTTAGTCCCTTCCTCCAGGGCTGGGGCTGAAAGTCAGGAGTCTGGCTGAGCCGCAGTTCATGTGAAAAGCAAGGCGGTTCAGGATGGGATTTTCTTTCTGTTCCCTAAGCATCTAGAGGACGTCAGCACATTGACCGAGGCTTGCACTAGACATTGAAAGTGAGCAGGAAGGACTGGGGTGGCAGTGGATTTCGGGGAAGCGCTGAAAGAACGAAGGGTGTTTTGCTCAGTAGGCATCCTTGAGGCGGCTTAAGAGAGTCTACTTATGAAGGTGGGAGTTGACTCTCATGGTTCTGGGTGGCAAAACTACAACTCTTGGAAAACAGCAAGCTGAGATCTTTATTTTACTTAATATAAGTTTTTGAATATATATGTATATATGTGTGTATGGCTTAATATAAATGGATTCATACACTATATGGATGAATGCACACACAAGCACACATACAGAGATACACACTAATGGCTAGACCTTAGAAGTTTCTGATCACTAAGAGGACTACGTTTTTAGTCATTATGCATGGACAGCGAAGCAGCCTGAGGAATTCTTTTCAAAGACCTCCACTTGGATAAAGACGGAGTCTTGATGTTTGGCACAGAAAAAAAATCTGGAAGGACAGGCCAGTGTGAGGCAGAGTTGGAGTTTATTTAGGAAGAAAGTTAACAGAGAGTTTTAGCATGGGGGTTAATAGAGAGGCACATGGAGAAAGAATAAAACATACCTGGTGTGGATGTGAACTTCTCAGAGGAGTTGCCCTCAAGTGTCTTAACAGTAGACATATATGCCCTCTTGGTGGCTCTCATGTTACCTCTCAGAGAGTTGGGAAGGATGCTTTCTCTCTTTTTCTCTTTTTGATAAGTGAGAGGGTGGCTCTGAGGGTGCCTTAGATAGAATAACAATCTGATAAAATAAAACCATGGGCCACATTATTTGTACAAGGAGCATTAGACACATCTTTTTTTGTGAAAAGGGTTTCTTGTGAGATTTTTAAAAAAATTGATGGTTTACTCCTGGGAGAGGAGAAAGGCCATATACACTTAGGTCTTAAAAATAGTTCATTGCTATTTTAACATTCTTATTTGAAATATCTCTATATACAAGTAATATTGTCTCTGTGGGCAACCTTCACAGCAAACATTGTTAACTGTATGGAATTCTTTGTAAAAATTTATTTATGAGGGAGGGAGGAAAGGGGGTAAGAGAGAAGGATAGGTGTGCCAGGGCCTGTTGCCACTGCAGACAAACATTCCATATGCACCACCTTGTGTATCTGGCTTTACATGGATGCTGGGGGTTTGGAACTGGGCTGGCAGGCTTTGCAAGCCAGTGCAGTTACCCACTGAGCCATCTCCTGCAGCTCTGTGCTGGAATTCTTGAGTCTCATCTAGCAATGGGTTCCTTTCCCTTTCCATGTTCTCTTAAAATTTCCTGTCTTTTTTTCCTACTTCAATTGTAGTAAATCTGAGGCTGGATGTATTAGAAATTGCATTTCTTCATTGAATTCATTCATTTACTCACTCATTTTTGATGAATTCTTCCTTTGGAACACACACTGTGACTATTGCTGAGAGGCAAAATGATAAGCAAAGGTAGGATTAACAAACTAACGATGTCATTATATTGGTGGTTGGAAGAAATTCCTTGATGCTTCAGTTTCTCTGCCTTCAGTGCGGAACTCTATTGTACATTCTCTCTTTTCAGTGTACCTGTGTGATACTATCACATTTCTGTGATGTGGTGTAATACTTCCTGTCCATCTCTGAAAGGTTGTTAGGCCCTTATCATCATGTACATAACAATATTTCTCCACCTTTTAATGTAGAGACTAAAGGTGAATGTGAGTCAACTTTTGATGGAATAATATTGTTTGTTTTCCACTGGAAACATTTGGGATTCACCAGAAAGTGTCATGAGAAAACACAATGCCTTTAAAGTAAGGGGATGCTATTTATTAATATTATTGAACCTTTACTTAAGACGTATATGGAAGAGTCAGGCTTCAAAATTACATGACTTTTTATGAGGGAAGTTATAGTGTGTGCATACTGAGACACTGAATCTCTAGCTTCTGCCTTTGTGGAATGACTATCTATCTTGACTAATCCCCCTTGTGCATGTAGAATCAGATTGTGCTAGGAGAAAGCAGAGGTGCCAAGAACAAAGCGTGCAGATCTGGAGGGGATCCTGGGGTCTCTGTATGCTTTGGCCTGTCAAGTAAAGCCAGCTGTTCATTTGTCTCGTGTCCAGGTTTGGAATTCATCCAGTTGCAGGCCGAATGCCTGGTCAGCTTAATGTGCTTCTGGCTGAAGCAGGGGTGCCCTATGATATTGTGCTGGAAATGGATGAGATCAACCATGATTTCCCAGGTACATGAAGGGGATAAAGGCGAAGTTTATGTATTCTTAGAGGGCATTAAATGATGCCAGACTTAAGAGTATAAAATGTGGGATTAGTGAAGACTGGCGGGTAAGATGAAGACTGATCTCTGCGGGGTACATAGGTTGTTACATTAAATAAGTGCAGGTTATTATTAAATATGCTACAGCATGTTACAGTTTGTTTCACCATGAGAACCGAAAGGCAGTGAAGATCCTGGGGGTAGTGCACAGGTGAACTGGAGACCTGACACACCTGGCTTTGGGTTTCACGTCCGGATCTCAGTGGCTTGTAGCCTTGATCTAGATACTGCCGAAGTACTTCTCTTCATGAGCTGTTGGTTCAGTTTCTTGCTAGAGTCTCAGATTTTACCAAGTCATGATCAGGGAAGCAGTTTTCTAGTTTCTCTCTCTTCTTTCTTCTCTCTCGTCCCTTTCTTCTTCTCCTCATCTCCCAGGACTTTACAAGATAAAGTGCCATACTTGGTTAGATGTCGAATGGTAATGATATTTGGCCCAGGATCATGTTTGTTAAAATTAGACCATTCCCTCTGGCAAGTATCCACTGTAAACTTAAAAAAAAGTTTATTACAAAAAAATAATGAAATCGTGTGTATGTCTAGATGCACATGGCACTTTTGGCAGCATCCTTAGTTAATTTAAATTATAGTCCTTAAAGAGAGAATTTAGGCCATTTTAATTTTATGCTTTTTTTTAAATTTTACTGTTGTTAAATTATGTGTAAAACCAGCCAGTTCCAGGAATTATGGACACAACTTTAATACAGTGCAGACTTTGAGACCATTGTCTTTTAGACATTAGATTGCATCTGAATTGGTCATTTTAAGAGTTGAAATGCATGCAAATCTTATAAAATCATGTGAATTGTGAGACAATTTTGGGATAATAAAAGAATTATAAAGTCAGATTAGGTAGACCCATTGGGAAGGGAAGCATAGCAAAACAGACTTTAGTCAGGATGGGGGTTACATACTGCACTTGTTTGTGTTGTTTTGTTGTTTTTAGTTATGTGACATTTTCTGAATAGGCATTTTTGATAAAGCTATCTGCAGTACCTGTCACAAGTGAGCATTTTATGAACTCTGCCTTTGTTGTCATTATAAAGTTAGGTCACTATGATTTGCCTAAAAAGAAGTGAAAGTGACCTGTTGTGTCTCATGTTCCTGTTTTCTCTTTTCAAATGTAGACACGGATTTGGTTCTTGTAATTGGCGCTAATGACACTGTCAATTCAGCAGCCCAGGAGGACCCCAATTCTGTCATTGCAGGCATGCCCGTCCTCGAGGTCTGGAAATCCAAGCAGGTACAATTAGACTTGTGTTTCACTCCAATGATCAGTCCACGGAAACGGCTGCACATAACTTTCTCTGGTCACTTGCTGAGAAATAACAATGGCTTTAGGAGTCCCAGAAGGAAGAGTATGGTTTAGGACCAGGTCCCTGTGTCCAGCTTCTGTCTCATCTCTGGCCACCAAAGGACCTGAGTGAATGCCGTGTTATGAGTGGAACCAGATGAGTTAATCCATGTGAATGGATTAACAAAATCTGTAACCACAGCTGAAAAGAGAGCTGCAAGCATTTGGAATGAGTCTGGCCAAATTCCAGATGGAGTCCAGGGAAGCAGATGGCTTCCCTCTGGGACAGTGAGTCAGTATCAGCTCCTTCGTATACCAAGACCAGCACATTTTTTCAATTTAGTTTTTTTTGAAGGGGTATTTGTATTTGTTATGGAGTGTCTAACAGAAAGGTGATTTAGAAATCCAAATAATAACATAGCACAAGAAAGGAGGCCTTGCTCTTGAGAAAACCTAATTGCTAGAGTGTGGGGAAACCAAAGACTTGTACATGTGCCTCAGTTCCAGAACGAGGCACATCTCCTGAGACATGTCTGCATTTTAAGAATTATAATAGCATAGCATATGCTCACTCTTAATTATGAGCTTAAAACTCACTATTTGAGATGACTAAGTAGATTTGAAATATGCTTAACCATGTGTATATGGATATTACAGTTCCAATCAATGTGTGAGACATGCAGGGTACATTCTTGAACTACTGATGCATTAATACACTTTCCTTGCTTCCATTTTTTGGATTGATTCTGTTTTCTAGAAGACGATACAAAGGCTTTCCATATCATTAAGAACTGACTTGACATTTGTGTGATAGCAGCATCTATGATAAATGTCATTACATTACATCAACATTATTAGGTCAGTTTACTCCTTTCGTTGACTTGGCAGGCTCATTCTCTTAGTTTTTAGCTATAATCTCGAGAAAAGCTGGATTGCTTTTCTCATGTTTTTGCTCTAGAACTTTCTGATCTATTTTTAAGTGATAGAAAAGGATCATACCACTTTCCTCTTTTCCACATTTATTTTAGAATTTGTAAGTGGGAGCTTTTGCACTAATTGTTCTCTCATTAACTTATTCATAGAAAGGTGAATAAGCCAATGATGCTATTGTTCTGATTAGAAAATAGTTTTCACAGTCTTTGAAAAGTGCAACAAAGAAAGTCACTATAATTTTATCATTTAAAGAAACTTTAAACATGAATTTTTAAAAAAATAACGTGAATCTTGTATAATGATACATTTAAAATACTCCTTTTGTACCAAAAGTTTGTGCTAAATACTTAGTAGTGGATAAGTCTTGCTCACAATCAGGAAAGAAGTTCTGATGTGCTCTTGTGTAGTTGAGTGGCCATAGTTAAGTTCTTTCTGTACATTTCACAAAACTGGGAGGAAGTAGTTTGACTATTTTCATCATAAATAAATGATGTGTTAAAGACAATAGACATGTTTAACTTGACTTAAACATCATACAATATAGACATGTATCAAGATATCGTCTGTACTCCATAAGTGTACAATTTTTATATTGCTGCATGTCATGCAAAAGTCAACAACAACAGCACAAATAAGGAAGGCAGTGTGTGTGCCTGACAGGTCCTAATCAGCTCTGCTCAACTCTCTAATCTTAGGTTGTTGTCATGAAGAGATCCTTGGGTACTGGCTACGCTGCAGTGGACAATCCAGTCTTCTACAAACCCAACACAGCCATGCTTCTGGGGGACGCTAAGAAGACGTGTGATGCTCTGCAGGCAAAAGTTAGAGAGTTCTATTCCAAGTAAATGCTGCAGCTCAACCTGGTGTCTAGGGGAGCCTTCTTCAGTTGTAGAACATGCAAAAATCGTATGAGCACACGGCCACAGCAGAGCTCTAGGAAGAAAAGGAAGACCCAAGGAAGCCTAGGAATTCAGGGGAGATTTTTCAAAAGCAATAAGCCCTCAATTTTCAAAAGGAATTGAAAATCCTCAATGTCTGTTTTTTTGTGTGTGTATGTGCTAAAAGGCAAAAGACTGAAAAAACAGCCTTATTTTAGAAGTGATCCTGTTACACTTTAAAATTCCCTTTCAGTAGGCAGAAGTGATTTCAGTAGTCACTGTTTAGGATCTCAGGACTTAACATTATGCCTTAATCTGAAAATATTACATAGCATAAACATTTCAGGCACTTGAATTTAGTTTTTTAAACAAATGTGACTAATTTGAATCTTTTATCAAATTCTGACCTGTCCCCTTGCATTCTGAACAGAGTCCGAGTTGACCATATCAAATATATTTCAGTTTTTCATACTGTACTTCAGATTCTAGATTTCAGGGAGATATTTCCTCACTTCTGTTTTCACACATCTAGGAGATACTGAAGCAATTTTACAGAGGAGTAAGTAGGCTTTCCAAGATTCTGGAGACATTAACTTGCTTCATATGTTCAATGAAACATGTTCTTGAAATTAATATTAGTTGTAGTTTTGAGAATCCTATTTCTAATTGGAGAAGTCTTTCATTTCAATTTATAATGTGTCGAACTATATTCAGAACACTTGAATAGAACCCAGCCTTTTACTAATAATCAAATTTATTATGATTACAAGTGATATAACAATCGTCTCTGGTGATAAGGAGGCAAAACTGAGTAGTTCTCATTAACACCAGGGGAAGACCTAAGACTATGTGATAGATGGAATTAATCTGTCATAATTGTTTATAAGAATGTATATTTTCCACACATCTTTAGTCCCAGCACTCAGGAGGCAAAGGTAGGAGAATTGATGTGAGTTCAAGGTCACCCTGAGAATTCCAGGTCAGCCTGGGCTAGAGCAAGACCCTTCCTAGAACCCCCCCCCCAAGAAAAAAGAATGGATATTTTTTAAACTGCAGTGTGTTCATGACATTTAAGAGAAATGATGACAGTTTTTTTTTCAGTTATCTCTTTCCATACCAGTGAAAAGCATATGTTTTCTAGAAGTCTAGATTTTCTTTGTGACTTTAATAATGTGCTTAAAGCTCTAAATGTAAGTTCATGTGATGCTTTA
This sequence comes from Zapus hudsonius, assembly GCA_004024765.1. Taxonomy (NCBI): domain Eukaryota; kingdom Metazoa; phylum Chordata; class Mammalia; order Rodentia; family Dipodidae; genus Zapus; species Zapus hudsonius. The sequence continues at coordinate 5,477 of PVHP010032526.1, read as the reverse complement.
TGTGATGCTTTATTAGAACATCTGTCTCTCTCTATGATCAATTTGGTGTTAAATTCTCAAATCAATTATAACTCATTTAAAGGCCGAGAATCTGGCTCAGTTGGTAGAATGTTTGCTTCCATGCATGAGATCCCACTATTGCAAAACAGAACAAACTCCAAAACACCCAATTATTAACTCACACAAAATTGTCTTAAAATCACAAAAAACTGCACGTTTATTAAGTTTTTAATGGACTTATAATGCACTATATCTGTGGTTAAGTAACTTCTACTGTGCTGTGCTGTGTGTGTGTGTGTGTGTGTGTGTGTGTGTGTGTGTGTGTGTGAGAGAGAGAGAGAGAGAGAGAGAGAGAGATTAAAGCAGGAAAAATTCCTTTTAATTTCCAAGACATAACAAATACAGCTTGCTAATGGTCACTAGTAACATAAGGACTGAAGAATATCATAGAAACTCTATTAGGAGAAATTAAAAGGTCTATGTATGCCTGTTTCCTTCTGTTAAGTTAGTCGCAGATATGTCTGGAAGGTAGCAGAGTAAACACCCCACAGCACTAGATACTCCTACTCCAGACACACGGTGACCACAGCTGAGAAGCCTGGCATGTCTAAATACTGCTTACATTATCTGCAGCATGGGGACTGTGGCTTTTGGCTCACAGTTTTTATATGAAAAGCATTTTGTTTGCTTAATCCAATGCTGGGGAAGCTGGGGATCTGGAAATAAGTTCAGCAGTGACCCTTTTATTTCCTGTTGACTCAATTAGTGATAATGAAACTCTGCCCCAAAGATTGTTAATGATAGAAGAAAGGACTTTGAAACTGTTTTTGCTACTGTATATAACTCACTTCCAGAGAGCCATGAAAGCAGGGAAAATGAAATTGTTCGATTATACACACACTTCACTGGCTGTGGAGATTGCAAATTCCAAGCCATCCTGGGTTACATAGTAATGCTCAAAAGTTTAAAAAAATACAAAAGCCAAATAATCTTAGTTGGATCGATTTACTTTTGTCATTTATAGTCAATTTATATGTAATTTTTATTTAGTGTAACCAAATTCTTTGGTACCTGCCAATCCTTAACCATTCAGTTGTGTTAATTGAATCAAAATTTTATGCTGCAGTTGGTTTTTATTTAACTTCATTGCTTAGGATATTTGAAAGATTTAGTTAAAATATTTTTAGGTATATTATTTCATAGATTACTGCTGCAAAAGGAGCTTGGAGTAATGGTTCATGTTTGTAATCCCAGTGCTTGGGGAAGAGGGAGGGGGCAGGAAGATGAGGAGTTCAGAACAGCCTCAGCTACCTAGCAAATTTGAGGCCAGCCTGAACTAAATGAGGCTCATTCAAAAAATAGAAAAGAAGCAAACAACACCCCTTATAAATAACAAACAACCCCTTATAAATAACAAAAGCAAAAAAACCTCTAAAAAGTTGATGGTCTTCAATTATGGCAAAATCTAGAAAGAACAAAAAATCCCATTTTATTCCTCTTTTTCTGGGAAGTCACAAAACTGACAGATATGACTCATTTTTGTATTATTTATATATATGAATATATTTGAATAATGCAATATATTATATATACATATATATGTGCATATACACACATATATTTTTGGGGGGTCGGAGTTTGAGATAGGGTTTCATTCTAGTCCAGACTGACCTGTAACTCACTCTGTAGTCCCAGGCTGGCCTTGATCTCATGGCGATCCTCATACCTCTGCCTCCCAAGTACCAGGATTTTAGCTGGGATAAAAGGTATGGACACCACACTGGATTTTATTCGTATATTTTTGACACTCAATTTAGTTTTGATTTTCAATTTTCTTCGTCTGTTTTGTGTTTTTTATCACAATACTTAGGGCTTCATACTTTATAAAGGAAAAAGGTTCCATTTGGCTCAGGATTCTGGGGCCTGGGATGTCCAAACAATGTGGCTGGTCTAATTGTGACACAATGTGATAGAATGGGAACTGGCCTTGTGCATAAGGCATAAGCCCAAGCATAAGGCAGGGAGAGAAAGAGGAGGGTCGGACTTACACTTTGATAACAACTTGATCTTGAGGAAATTAACCCAACCCTAGGAGACCTGACCCCCATCCCCCTTTATAGATAGCAACAATCATTCATCAGGGTGGTCCTAATTACCTTCACCTTACAGGGCTTGGTGGGCCTCAGCACTGTACTGCCTCCAGCACATGAACCTTTGGGGGACAAACCACATCCAAACTCTATATATTTATTTATAATCTAAATTACACCTTCTAGCTTGTCCCCTCCAGATTTCCCCTGAGTAGTGAAATGCTAATGCTGATTTATTGTAGGGGCCTTATTAACCATCCTTTATTTTCTCTATCTGTTTTCATTTGGGAGTTTGTGTTTGAGTTACTCATCTAGGTAAAAAGTGTATATAAACAAATAATCAGACATGTATATGTTTATATCTGCATATCTATCTGGAAGGTTCTGTATGTAGACGATAATCCTATAGACTTTCTTCTGGGGACTAGAGCAAAGAGTACTAGATTACTTCTTCAGGCAGTAGGTTTCAGCGCCTCACCGAGTCAGGGAATATCAGTGAAGTATTTGTAATGAATCTGAAAAGAAAAAGCCTTGACTTTTCTAATTCCACCCCAAGTCATGACCTGAAGTTTTAGATTTTGGTGTATTCCCTCATCCAACACAATATGGAATATATTACGTATCTGTCAGCTTTAGAGTTTGGTTCAATTTCTGTGATCCCAGAGCTTTATTCCATGTAATTAATAACTCATAACCCATATGTTCATCTAACTTAGAGGCAAATGTTCTAGTTCCCTAAGGCATAAGTCTTGTGAATTTAAGCATTCTAGTGCCGGAAAGTTGGATGACTGTTTAGTATAGCTAGGAAGAATAGCTCAGATATCTATTTTATAGCTCTAGTCAGCGTTTGAGCACTTTTGCCAACAAATATTGGGTCAGAATGGCAAGAAAAACATATATCCTCTGCACACAAAACATCCCAAAGCCAAACCTTTCACTCCAGGGGCAGCATTTTTATTGTACAACCCAGCTGCTCTTCAGAGTCTGAAAGGAGAGAAGAATTAGTTAATTAACAAGGAGCAGACCACTTTTCTAAGTGAAGTCTTTCAGTTGTTGGTTCAATAAAGCAGCCAAAATGGTCCCAAGTGAATCTGAAAGCACTCCAGATTCTTCCTAATCTTTTACCTGTTAGAAATTCCATCTGAGCTAAAGAACTGTATTCATCACTATTTAAATGATCATAGACAATTATACTGGCAACACAGAGATGTATGCGATGAGATAGTTAAGTGCTCAGTATTTGAAAAAATATTCTGACTAAGGTAATGGTTCGAGAAAGTAGGTCATAGAAGCTGTGAGTAAGAAGATTATTTAGATGATTAGTAGGAAATCCTATGGCATAGGTAAAGAAAGCTTAATGAAAAACATGGCATGGTGATTTTCACCGTTAATCCTGGTACTTGGGAGGTTGGTGTAGAACGATTGCTGTAAATTTGAGGCTAACCTGGGCTACAAAAAGACACTGTCTCAAAAAAGAAAATCTCAGTGATTATGAACTTTTAAAGTAGGAATGGACCCTAAGTAGAGACAAGATTACACTTCCATCATGTGAATGTCAAAAAAAAAACGATGATTACCTCATTCTAGATAAAGTTCTCAATTTATATCTTGCTGAAGATTGCCACCTTGAGGGCTGGGGAGATAGCTTAGTGGTCAAGGCCTTTGCCTGCAAAACAGAAGGACCTGAGTTCAATTCCCCAGTACCCATGTAAAGCCAGATGCACAAGGTGGTGTATGTGTCTGGAGTTCATTTGCAGTGGCTAGAGGCCCTGGCTCACCCATTCTCTCTCTCTCTCTCTCTCTCTCTCTCTCTCTCTCACTCTCAAGTAAATAAAAAATATTTTAAAGCCGGGTGTGGCGGCACATGCCTTTAATCCTAGCACTTGGGAGGCCATGAGTTCAAGGCCACCCTGAGACTACAGGAATTCCAGGTCAGCCTGGACTTCAGAGAATGGAGAGAGTGAAAACAACCCCACTTCCCAAGTGACCATAAGTCAGTCCAGGGAGGGTGGACACACAGCAGTTATGGGATGGGAGCCAAGTGACTGTCCAGGACCTTGAGGAAATTCCAGAAGATGCAGATTTCGAGAATTCAGTGGTCCTCGTAAAGGTGGATAGTTCCTCCCCTTATGTAGGTCAGTGGAAAGGACACCGAGAATTCATACTTTGGGTTAGAATTGTCCAACTTTCCCCTTCGTACAAATGAAATAGGAAGATTTAAGAAGCCTCCTTTCATCTCCCGTCCAGTAGCGTGTGGGAAGATGGAAAATGCACAGAAGCCATGTGATTGTCTGCAGGGAATTGTAAAGAGCTTGGGAAATAGACTACCTTGAAATTAGGCCATTTCCTCTCTTATTTCCCTGCTTCATGTCTGGATTTCTATGGAAAAGTCTTGGCAGTGTCCAAGGAAGGTGCAGAGCTGTCTGAGCCTCGTGAAAGTTTATGAAAACCGTGTTATTTCCAGCACTGCTTTTCTAGACCCAGTGAGCTGTTCCCAGCCAGCTTTGCCTTTGGCTTGCTTCGTCCTCCCAGCTAAGGAGGGCATCGTCCCTAAGAGGACTGTGCTTCACACTTCACACAAGCCAGCAGGAATCCTGCCTGTCATGGTTTGATCCCGGTGTCCCCCACAAACAATTGAATGTGTTCTGATAGATGGATCCTCAGCTGATGGCAGTTTGGGTTTTGCAACCTCGATGGAGCTGTGTTGTTGGGGGCAGGCTTTTGGGGGTTCTAAGCCAGCTCCCCCTTGCCAGTGTTTGGCGCACCTTCCTGCCGCTGTTTGCAGTGCTGTGGCGGAGGTGATGTCCACCCTCTGCTCCTGCCATCGTTTTCCCTGCCAGGATGGAGTCTCCCCTCGAGTCCATAAGCCAAATAAACCCATTCCTCCACAAGCCGCTTTTGTTTGGGTTCTTTCTGGGCAGCAACTAGAAAGCTGACCCCAACAGTTTTGGTACCAGGACGTGGGGTCATCTGTTGCTGCTGGAACCCTGGTCTTGTGGCTTTGGTTTTCTGGAAGTGATCTACAGGAGGAATGTGGAAGGATTTGAGCTCCCGGCCTAAGAGGTGCCTCGCAGTGTTGTGAGTACAGCGTGATGGTCAGAGTTGAAAGACCTGAATGTAATGAGAACTATGGACTGTGAGGTTTGGCTTACGAGGGGGAGAAAGAACTTGGTCAGGACTGTGCCGGAAGCAGTTTGCGTGAGAGGCTTACTGTGTTCTGCCTGCCTATGTCCTGGGAACCTGTGCAGGGTTGTTTGACGTAAAGATGGACTGGTGTGAGCAGATGGAGATGGCACAGAAAGAAGATCTTTGGGTCGAAACTGCTGCCCGTTCACCTGCAATTGTTTGAGAGATTACAACCACTGAGATTGGGCCAGCTGGTCTGCA
>PVHP010032525.1:0-10250 GCA_004024765.1 Zapus hudsonius | reverse complement strand
TTGAACTCATGGTGATCTTCCTACCTCTGCCTCTCGAGTGCTGGGATTAAAAGCGTGGGCCACCATGCCCGGCTCCTCTTATTTTTTTATAGTTCAGATCTACAAAGTCCACTGGACCCCACTGAGCCCTGGGAAGAAGGGTGCTCCCCGTCTGTTGAGCTCTTCAGGAGAAGAGATAATTACTAAGACATATATGCTTAGAAAGCTTAAGTTTTAAGGCTATTTGAGTATAAAAGGTTAATGTTGTGGGAAGATGAACAGAGCCTTCATAGGACTTGTGCAATAAAATGTTGATTAAGAGATTCAGATTATGGGGCCGGAGAGATAGCTCATTGGTTAAGACACTTGCTTTAAAGCCTGACAAGCCTCTCTTCGGTTCCCTAGTACCCACATAAAGCCAGATGCACAAAGTGGCATATGCATCTGGAGTTCATTTGCAGCTGCAAGAGGCGCTGGCATGTCCTCTCTCCTTCTCTCTCTCATCTTGCAAATAAATAATATAAAAAAAAATAGCAGGGCATGGTGGTGCATGCCTTTAATCCCAGCACTTGGGAGGCAGAGGTAGGAGGATCACTGTGAGTTTGAGGTCAGCCTGAGACTACACGGTGAATTCCAAGTCAGGCCAGCCTGAATAGAGTGAGACCCTACCTTGAAAAACAAAACAAAACAAAACAAATAACCAGATTCATGTGATTGAAGGAAATCTGATTTAGAAATTGATTTGGTAATGAACACTTTTCTGTCTTTAGCACAATTTCACCTGGAAGTCAAGCTTCCATCGCCGGCTTCTTAGCAGGTATCTGCATGACACCGATCTTGACCTCCACGGCTCCAGGTCTCCCTCTCATAAACGCCACGTGTCTATATTCATCTACTGATGGGGTTCAGGACAAGCCACCCAAAGATCTGAGAACGCAGCAGAAGCAGAAGTACTTCCGCTCGCTTTTCCCTAAAGCAAATCATAAAAACCTCATTGATCAATTCAACACCGATTTGTTGAACTTTATTGGGACCAGATAGTGAACAACAGCAACAACAAAAAGCCTTAGTAATGGAATGGTACAAATAAATGACAAATGCAACTGGGACTGGTGGTGCTGTGGTCAAATTCACAGACTCTGCTTCTGCGGCCAAGTAGAGAGCTGAACTACATTTCCCATAGTTTCTTGCAGCGGGGAGGGTCATGTGACTGAAGTCCAGCCAATCCCGTGTAAGTAGAAGGGATGGGATAGAGTGAAGAGCAGAGCGGAGGAAAGGGGTATTGAGGAGCATATCCTGTTTGAACAAGACATTCTAACGGATAGGAAGGCATTTATTTCTCACACCTCCACTTTAGTTTTAAGAAAAAGAAGCATGAACTTTTTTTTTGATAATTTTGCATAAGAGGAAGGATTCAGGAGTAAAATAAGCTGAGGTTAGTCAGAAGACATTGCTAATGTAGACATTTAGAAATTCAGGTCTGAAGATGGCTGACTAGCAGACACGCCACGTCCCTCGGGTAACAAGGGTCAGGGTTTTCAGCAGGGATCCAGGTCGTGGACATAAGCTGCAGTCACACTCTGAGCCGCAGATACCTCCCAGCACACGATTCTCACCAGTGGAAGCTTCCATCGAGGACTCGCCAGAGGCAGATGCAGCAAGAGAGCTGGGGCCCATCTAACCCTACCAACCAACCGTAGGCCAATAGCTGAGATTCTGACGAGAGGACCCACCACAGTCATATCGTGGAGGATCCAAATGGAACCCTGCAGAGAATGATGGGATGAACAAGGGGCCCACAGCCACAGCCATTAAATCAACACAGGATAAGCCAGTGAGACAGAAACCAATGATTTCGACACAAAGACCTCTAAGCTCACAACCTTAAAGCAGCCTTAATACTCATCCACCACGACTCAGGGAACTATGCGGAAGAGGGGGCGGAAAGATTGAGAGAGCCGTGGTGGGGGAGACTATCCAGAGGCATGGCCAGGAGAACCTGGCTGAATACTAGGCTGTCCATGGTCCCCTGTCACAAGGACTGATCCAGACGACCCATGAGGAGGTTATCCAGTGGAGGGGGGAGGGGAGGGCAGTGGGGAATTGGGGATAACAACTCATTGTTTGCCCACTAAATGTTGTAACTCATTATGGACAATAAATTAAAAAAGAAAAAAGAAAAAAAGAAATTCAGGTCTAACATGACAAGAAATTGAAACATACGTTTATAAATTTTGGTGAAAATTATCCAAACCAACCTACTTTCCTTCTTTTCTTCCCTTCCTCTCTCCATTCCTTCCTTCCTTCTTCCCTCCCTCCTTCCATTAGGTTGCTAGATTAGCATGAGCAGGCTCGGAGGCCATTGAAGATAGACCCCTCCGTTAGGATCAGTCTTGTCCCTTCTCAAGACTTAAAATAGTGTATGCAAGGGAGGGGGTGGCAGGATAGGGTTTTGTTGAGGCCCATTTAAGGCCAAGTTCCTCCTGGTCAAAATAGAATCTGAGTTCTACTTCTGGCTTTGAGTGGAGACCTGACTTTCAAAACTATCTAAACCATAAGATTACAAAGACTTTGACAACCGGAGTCCTAGCTCAGGTTTTAGGATCTCCTCCCTTAAGAGTTAGTGATAGCTAAGATCCTCTCCTTTGAGAGTTCATTTAACCTGAGTCTGTCAAGCACTCAACTGTCCCTCAGGAAAGCTGATTAACCTGAAGACGCTAAGGAGATGGGAGGAATAATCATCCCTTTAACGGGTTAATGTACTAAAACCCCTCAGAATGCAGTTGCTTGAGACCTGCCTGCTCATTATAGTTCTAACTCAAAAAGAGTAACTTCTTTTCCCCTCTCCATCTCTTCTTCAGATACTGGTCAAAATCCCACACGTTTTCCCTGGGAGTCTTACCATTTTCTCAATAAATCTTTGCTTCACTCACTCATCATGTCTGAAATTGTTCACACTTGGGAGGCAAGGACTCGGGGTAAGAAAATCTGCAACCCTTCATTCTTTTCTCCTTCCCTTCCTTCCTTTCCTCCTTCCTTTCCTCCTTCCTTCCTTCCCTCCTTTCTTTCTCCCTCCCTCTCTCCTTCCCTCCTTCCCAGCATTGCCTGGGATTGAATCCAGGGCCTCACACATGCAAGCCTGGCATCCTGGCACTGATCTACACCCCTAGCTCTGTCTTAAATTTCGACTCTAAGCTTTCTTAAGGCTTATGTGGCTGTAAGAATAGAACAGAGGTGGAAGTAACTTTAAAAGCACAGTAAAATATTCCATTGTAGCAAGAAAAAAATGTAATTTGTACTTCTAGTTCCTTTCATTGTGGTTTTCTTTTTTCCCTTTGATTTTGCTAAGTTGTTGAAAAAACCGATTGCATTTGGAATCATTTCAATAACCTAAAAAGGGCCTGACCACTTCCCTCTCTTCTTCCTCTTTATCTGCTATTGACTCTTTTCAGTTCTGGCACCTTTCACCAAGGGACTGGGTTCCTCCTTCTCCACTTCTGAAAGCCCACACTAGTTCTTCTGGCTGGCAAAGCAGATTTACTGCAGGAGATTATAAAAACAAAAATGCTTTCCTGGACTTTTCTTTGGCCTTATCTGTCCCCCTCCCCTGCTGCTTTTTTTTTGGGGGGGGGAGAGGAGCCTTTCTTTCCTGTTTCTCTATTAAGCTCCTATTGATACATCTTCCCTTCTTGTCCCATCTCGTTCTTTTTCTTTGCTCATTTTCCCCCAGGTAATGTCCTCTTATTTTCTGCTTTTGAAGTTTCTCTCTGCTTCTGCACCTTGCTCTGTCTCCTCTAGTGCAGGACCTCTCTACAAGTCGTGCTCACTCCCCAGATGGTGTGTCTGAGCTTCCTCATCTGTCAGGCCTTTTCTTACGCCCATCCTTCCCTGTCTTCTCTTGTCATCTATATACAACCATGTTATAGAGCTTAAAGAACTAGACATTGACCATTTCCCCAGCCCTCAAATTGTCTCTCATACACAAGTAAAACTTTATTTTTCCTAAAAGTAATCTTAGAAATAGAGTGGTGGTGAGTTTGGGGAAAGTAAGGAAGGAGTAGACTCATAGAAAAGGAGAGGAGACTTGAAAAAATGCGTAAGCATTCCTGAAGTCCCGGGGAAGTAAAGGAGTAAGAAAGTGGTATTTCTATGAGGAGGACTTAGAAGTTCAAAACAGTCTATACTCACTGGCAAATCTCACCATTAAGAAGGCTGGGTGATGGCACAATGCAGGTAACAGTTGCTTCTTTGTACCTTAAGTCAACTAAAATTTTTCCACCAGACATAAGGTAAAGGGAAAAGTTTATGATGTCCAATTCTCAGTATACTGAAGACAAAAATGGAATTCTTTGCAATGACCACAGTGAGAGTTAGTAGTGACTCCTTACATTCTATTTTTTTACAAAAATATTTATTTGAGAAGGGAGGGAGAGAAAGGGAGAGAGAGAGAAAGAGAGAGAGAGAGACAGAGAGAGAAAGAGAGAATATGGGCATGCCAGGGCCTCTTGCTGCTACAAGCAAACCCCAGACACGTGCACCACTTTATATGTCTGGCTTTAGGGAATTGAACCTGGGCTGCCAGGCTTTGCAAGCAAGTGCTTTTAACTTCTGAGTGAGCCATTTCCCCAACCATAAATTCTATTTTTAACCCTTCAGCTTTATTTTTCTCAACAAGATCAGGACACAAAAGATTTGTGGTATTGAAGCCTGCTGTGGACAGGGTTTCCTTTCAAATGGAGAGCTTCATGCTTTGTCCTAGAAGACCTGTCTTGCCCTTGTGGTGGAGGGAAAAGCTGTAAACGCTGAGACGGCCCAATGAGAGAGTAGATCTACTCATGTGCCTAACAGATTCGGTCTTCATAGTGGAGTTTGACGGTGAGTCCGACAGAAAAGAGCACAGGTGGAAAATAGAGTCAGGAGGAGAGCCCAGCAGAAGAAAGAGAACGGGGGAAACCACATCAGAATCACATGGGCAACTAGACCTGCTTTTGAATGAGTGATCAGAGCTATTATTAAAGTCTGGTGGAAAATGATGTCTGGTCAGGCCTGGTTGTATAGTCACCAAAATCATTTTGAACTAATTAAATGCCTCGAATATGCTTCTGCCACTTCTTGGAGAAAGAATTGAAGTCACGGAGGACTTTATAGATTATATTTTCATACCAAGTCACTGTGTACAGAAAACACACCTTCAAGGTCATATACATATTCTGGTGAAGCCATAACTATTTCTGATTCAAAAATCAGATCTCCAGCTCAAGAGATGGCTCAGCAGTTAAAGGCGCTTGCCTACAAAGCCTGATGGCCCAGGTTTGATTCCCCAGTACCTACATAAAGCCAGATGCATAAAGTGGTGCATGCATCTGGAGTTTGTTTGCAGTGGCAGCCCACACTCATTCTCTCTGTTATCTGCTTTTTTCTTATCTCTTTCTCTCATAAATAAATAATAAATAAAGGTGCTCCATCATACCTTTAATTCCAGAACTTGGGAGGCAGAAGTAGGAAGATTGCCATGAGTTCAAGACCACCCTGAGACTACAAAGTGAATTCCAGGATAGCCTGGGCTAGAGCCTCCTCAAGAAACCAAAAATAGGGTGGGCGTGGTGGCGCACGCCTTTAATCCCAGCACTCGGGAGGCAGAGGTAGGAGGATCGAAAGTTCAAGGCCACCCTGAGACTACATAGTGAATTCCAGGTAAGCCTGGGCTAGAGCGAGACCCTACCTCGAAAAAACGACCCCCCAAAAAAAATATTTAAAAAACTGAGATCTCCAACTTTCCAGGTCATTCAGGTGTGGTGGCTCTGGGCCCAGCCTTCTTTCTCTTTGCTCTCCTGTCTGTACATGTGTGCACCCTGCTAGTCCTGAGGGCTGAGGACGCCGAATGAGTGACATTGTGGAGAGTGGGCACCTGAGTTTGAGCAGTAATCAACTCCCTGTGACTCAGTTTCTTCACCTGTGCAATAGGAATAATACTATATTAGAGCTCTGAGGGATAACAACTCATTGTTTGCCCACTAAATATTGTAATTCATTATGGACAATAAAAAAAAGATTTTGTTCAAAAAAATAATACTATATTAGAGCTCTGAGGATTAATAACTTCAGAGATGTAAAAGGTCCAGGTAAGTTCTCACTGCAAAATAACGTGACTGTCATTGTTAGCTACCCTTTCGAACTGCTGTAGATGTGAAACACAATCATGTAATTAGTACATGTGGTGTAATATTTGACAGAGACAACAAAAAATGAACAATTAGAGCTGCAGCTGTAGTTCAAGGGTAGAATGCGTGATTAGCATGAGTAAGACATGTGAGGTTCTGGGTTCAGTGTCGTTGTTTGTTGTTGAGGTAGGGTCTCACTCTTGCCCAGGCTGACCTGGAATTCACTCTTTAGCTCCAGGCTGGCCTCGAATTCACAGCAATCCTCCTGCCTCAGCCTCCCGAGGCTGGGATTAAAAGGTGTATGCCACCACTCTGGCTTCTGGGTTCAACCTTGAGCACAGGCATACAAACACATGTACACCACCCCCACATAATCTAAATACATAAATATTTTTTATGTCATTTTATAAACTAATGGCTAAAGTTTGGCAAGAACAAGGCCACTCATTTTAATTACTCATGGTTTAGAGAAAGTACTTTAAAATTGCCTTGGAAGTAAACTAGTTCCCCCTTTTCTGCAGGGGTATTTTTCAAGACTCTGATGGGTTCCTAAAACCTCAGAGAATCCTGAACCCTACATGCAACCTTGATGGTTTCTCCTGTGTGTCCAGCAGTACTGCCACATGGCGATGGTTCATTTGCCCTTCTGGGTCCTTGTGTCCATGTTGAAACATTGCTCTTGTACCATTATTCATTCGTTGTGCTATTATTCAAGAGAATAGTGATGACCGGAACACCAGCACTCTGAAAACACCAAAGTTCCTCTGATAACTGGGCCGGACGGTACACACAGCACAGGTACGCTGGACAGAGGTGATGCATATCCCAGGCTAGACAGAGTGGTACAGCACAAGATTTCATCACACTACTCAGAATGGTTCCAAACTTAAAACTTATGAATTATTTCTTTCTGGAATTTTCCATTTAATATTTTTCAGATTGTGGTTGACTACGAGTAACTGAAACCCTGGAAAGCAAACCCCCAGATAAGCAGGAAACACTGCCTATAAAGTTTCATGTCACAATTTCCTATTATCTCAGGGACTTTATCATAGAATGAATCTTGTCAGTCTGTCAACTGCACCCTGGTTTCTCCAAAAACATTGTGCTGGTTATGAATCTGTGCAGCCTGTTGTTTCTAGTTTTTTTTTTTCTTCTTCTTTTCAGCTGTCAGAGATCCTCCTATTCCATTTTTACTTCCAAAAGCAGGGTTGGGCTGTGGCTTGGCAGTGCAGGGTGTGGTTTTGATGGGGTTGGCCAGGAAAGGAAAATAAACACTACAACATGTGGTTATGATGACAATTTAGTGTCTGGAGACCAACATACATCCTTGCGAGCTCCATGTTTATGCATAAACTACTCCAACTGGCTTAGAGCTATTCATAGACAGAGAGAGGGAGGGACAGAGAGGGAGAGAGACTTAAGCATGAAACATGGCAACATAAAATGAGAAGCACCCTTAAAAATCATCTAGTTTAGGGCTAGAGGGATAGCTCAGTGGCTAAAGGCTCTTGCTTGCAAAGTGTGAAAGCTTGGGTTCGATTCCCCAGTCCCCATGTAAAAAAGTGGCTCATGCATCTGGAGTTCCTTTGCAGTGGCAAGATGCCCTGGTGCACCCATACCTACTCTCTCTCTCTCTCTCTGTCTCTCTCTCTCTCTCTGTCTCTCACTCTCAAATAAATAAATAAAAAATATTTTTAAATCATCTAGTTTAGCTTACACAATAACTATTGATAAAAGGAAACTGATCCCCAGCAAAGTTCAGTACTTGCCTAAGTTTACTGTTATTCAACAACAAGCCAGAACTAGGACACCTGTGATTTCCGAAGTTAGTGCTTAGTCACTCCTAGCAGCAATGTGACCAGGCACTAAGTGACAAGCCACTGCTGTGGCTGACATTCTGGAGGCAGAAAGCTATAGCATAAGCTACATGGCAAAAATGAAATCAGGGTACTGGGTGCTTGAAGGAATATAAATGTCAGACATAGGGTGATGATAGGTGCAGGGCAGGAAGGCTTCTCCCAGGAGTTAGCTGGGGACCGTGACAAGAAGCAGCAATGCCAAGACTCGGGCACAGAGGACATGGCAACCACTGGCAGCCCGAATGGGAATGTATTTGGAGTATTGGAAGCAAGCAGGCCCGAGAAGCACTGTGAATGAAGGGGACAGTGCTGGGGATGGAGATGAAGAGAAAGGGAGGCGTGGCCCAGCCCATCAGTAAGGCTGTCTGTAGAGAAGCCATTGGGGAATTATTTCCATTGACTTTATATATGTGTATGTTTTGTATCATTGAAAATGAATTCCAGGATTTTCCCTCCTATGTATTTTCATTTTGCTTCTCATGTCCATCATGGCCGTCGAGGGCATCAGTACAATGAAGCCAAACAGACAGCATAGGGCAGATTGCTCTGCCATTATTCTAGGTCTTTGAGATGCACATGCCACACCTGTCTAACCTGCCTGCAGGGATCACACAATTCTGTCAGATCTGTGTTCACCATGACTTCATCTTTGCTGATACAAACATGCTTCATAGCCCAGTGAGAAACTGTACAATCAGCATGGGGCACAGCTTACTAAGGACCTGGTGTTTGCTTCTTTCAGCGCTTGAGAGGATCAGCCAGGACTTTCCTAGACACCATTAATTTTATTTTTAATTGTTTTGGTTTTTCGAGGCAGAGGCAGAGCCCAGGCTGACCTGGAATTCACTATGTAGTCTCTGGCTGACCTTGAACTCACATCAGTTCTACCTCTGCCTCCTGAGTGCTGGGATTAAAGGCATGTGCTATCATGCCCGGCTCATGTACCCCTTATGATGGCGAAAAAAGATGGCAGAAAGATCACTGGAGAATTAAGGAGGCAGTAATAAATAATTTGGTTTACAGTTATGAAGACCCAATTTTCCCTACTGTGTGAAGGACAGGCTGGAAAATGCTAGACTGCAAACAGGAGACCAGGTAGGTCCTGTGGACTGTTTCGGTACGGAACAGCAGGATCCGGCTCGTGGCAGCAGAGCTGGGGAGAAATGGGCAGGTCTGATACTGTGTGCCTTCAGCTTTGTGATGTAACGTTCTTACTAACAGGGAAAGATGGCATTTAGAAGTGTAACATTTCCAAAAGGTTTAGACGTGATCACAATCATTTTGTATCAATGTTGTTTTAGGTCCTGGAACTACTTAAGATATGATTACTGTTTGTGAAGTCTGAGGAACCAGAATCACCATCCTTATTACATTTCAATTTAAATAGGAAAATCATAAATCACAAGAAAACAAGCAGATTCTAGGGGTTTTAGAAAATGCAAAGATGAGCTTCCAGTTTAGGATCTGAAGTCAATGTAGATTTAGCTCAATTTCAGCCAGCATGTTATGAGACACAGATATTCACATCTCAATGCTTTTTATCATAACATGGGATGTGGAGACGAATCAACAAAACGCACTTTCTAAAAGTGACCTGGAGGCCACTGTATTCATGACCGCACAGCGACAAGACCTGCATGACAGTGGCCCTATCAACATCCTTTGCTGATGCTGGAGGGGAATACATCCCTTCCTGATGAGCGATTGACAGTGAATAATTGTAGGGGGATCAGGAGACATTTTCTTTTTTAAAAAAAATTTATTCATTTTCAAGCACAGAAATACAGAGATAGAGAAAGAGAGGGAGAGAGCACCAAGGCCACCACCTTGTGGGTCTGGCATATGTGGGTACTGGGGAATTGAACCCGGGACCTTAGGCACTGGAGGCAAGGGCCTTAAGACACTGAGCCATCTCTCCAGCCCAGGAGACATTTTCTGTAGTGCTGTAACCACTATTAGGTCGTATGTACTCAGGTTAATAACCCCCACTCAAGCTCATGAAGCCAACTACCAACCCTAATTTAAACTCACTGGGTCTCTCTCTCTCTTTATCTCTCTCTCTCTCTCTCTCTCTCTCTCTCTCTCTCTCTCTCTCTCACACACACACACACACACACACACACACATACACATGAAGAAAACATCAACGCTGAAGATGGACGAGTTGGAAATAAGGGTTCATTGAGAGGAGTCTAGGAAGTGAGGACAAGAGAAGGTAATGGGAGGGTATTATGATCAAAATAAATTA
>PVHP010032524.1:0-20268 GCA_004024765.1 Zapus hudsonius | reverse complement strand
CTTCCTAAGCACCTACTATGGGACAGTTCCCTAAACTTCCTAAGCACCTACTATGGGACAGTTCCCTAAACTTCCTAAGCACCTACTATGGGACAGTTCCCTAAACTTCCTAAGCACCTACTATGGGACAGTTCCCTAAGCTTCCTGAGCACCTACTATGGGACAGTCCCCTAAGCTTCCTGAGCACCTACTATGGGACAGTTCCCTAAGCTTCCTGAGCACCTACTATGGGACAGTTCCCTCCTGAGCACCTACTATGGGACAGTTCCCATCATCATTTCTTACCCTTGTAAACCACATAAATCCATGGATGGAGTTGTGAATCGGGTGCAGGGATGTCTTCATTGATCTTTGTTTGGCACGAGAAAAGATGGAGGCTCCAGGAGCCAAAGGCACAGCTTCCATGGTGAGGGCATTGGTAGGATTTTGGAACCCTCTTCCTCACTCCAGTTCCCGGCTGATTTCCAGTTTCTTCCAACACTGCAAAGCAAGGGGCGAATATGTGATTCCATCAGATCACCTTAAAGTCCTGTAGATAACAGTGAGCCAGATGCTCATGTTTTGAAAAGAGCCAAACTCAGGTCCTGCCAGGTTACTAACCAGGACCACACACCTTGTAAGAAGAAGGAAGAAATCAGCCTGTTTCTCCGCCATTTAGATCAATATGTATTGCTATGCTAGACCAGGGAAGGTGCCAAGAAAGCTTTCCAGAACCCACGTCCCCAGTTCCCACGCCTGTGTCCATGGCAACTTGGTCATGAGCACTTGTCCTTATCCATCTGGGATGTGGCTTGGCACCTTCTTTGCTGAGAACACCAGGCAGCCACTCTGACACCCTCTGCTCCCAAGCTTGGCATGTCAGCTGAAAGATGTCCTTGCTTCCAACATGGTGACATCCTGACCTTACAGACGCTCTGTGGCCCTAAAAAGGGCCAAGACACTTGGATTCGGTTCCACTTAAGTATGCCTTGATGGCTTCCCACAGAGAAGGAAAACAGTCTTTATTCTATTATTTGTACGATTAAAAATCTTATAAAGGCACATATGAAAATCTGAGCAGACCCTTAGCAAATCAAAGAGCAGAATTTCAATAGGGCATTGCATTAAATCTGAGCTGGCAAGAGCTTATAATAAAAGTACAGTAATGAGCAAGCTTTATGATAAAATTAATGTAATTAATTAGTGTTTGTAAAGGACTTCAGGATCACAGGGTGAAAGGTGCCAGCTAGAGAAAAAGTCATCTCAGAAATTACCACTATTATCATCTTAAGACACAGCATACATTATGCACTATGTGAGCATTTCCAAGAGTATATTCATGTCCCAGCTATAACTACGTTAATTTATAGTAATTTGCAAATCAGGTCTCTGATCAGCCCTGGGAACCCTTTCTGGATCTCTAAGTGGATGAGGTTATGACTCGAGTGGTATTTTAAACTCTATCGTCTGATAACCTATTAGAGACAGCAGCCCCAGACCCCCACACGTGCTCAAGTTAGCGATTCAAATTAAAGCTGACATGCGTGAGCCCTGGCTGCCTTCCTGCCCTCGGTGGTGTCTTCAGGGGTTTGCTTGGGTTCTATTAACAATAGGACTATGAACATCTCTTTCATCCATACTTTCCCAACTTGGAACTTTCTCTTTCTCTCTTTCTTCTGATAATCTTGTAGCCCTAGAACTCAGGCAACTGAGCCTGGCCTGTTGCAGATTCTGGGGACTTTAAGCTGATGGGGAAGACTCATCTTAAAGGTTGCAGGTCCAGAGTAGACCTTTTATTTCTAAGCATTCCAATGGACTCTCCCACTTGAAAGTACACTATTGTATTTATTAACAGAACCACACAAGTTCTGTGTTCGGCAGGGTACATTAAATGAAAAACTGAGCTATATCACATAGACATTACCATGCCTTGCACTGAGCTCAAACACAGCCTCAGACCCCTTCTAGCCCCTGGTTCTGACTGTCACTTACCACCACAATGAGCCTGGACAAGTCACACGTTCTTTATCCATCAACTTCCTCTCTTGTCACAGGAGAGTGGGAACAAAGTGGACAGAGGTTATATCAGACTAGAAATGACAAGTGTGTGGCCCACAAGATGGTAATACATCCCCCAGTCCATGGTCACACACACACACACACACAGACACACACAGACACACACACACACACACACACATACACACACAGACACACACACACACCCTGCCTGAGTATATCACATAGACATTACCATGCCTTGCAGTGAGCTCAAACACAGCCTCAGACCCCTTCTAGCCCCTGGCTCATATACACTTCTTAACCTGATTTGCCAACTGAGTTGAAGCCCAAGTTCCCTTCAGCTGCAAAGACAGAAATTGTGCTGGAATTTTGCAAAATATCATTTCCAATAATGTTGTAAGAAAGCATCAACATCTAAGTAAATACATTTTTTTTTCCATGAAAGCTTTTCTGGCTGCCACATTTCATGAAACTTTATAGGAATTTTAATAACCTTTAAAAACCAAGTAAAATAAAAACATCATTATTAGAGTAGTCAATTAGAAATGCAAACACACTCTGCTAAACAATCTCCAAATGTGATTGTTTCATAACACAACATAAATTAAAAAGAAAAATACAAAACAAAATGCCCAGGGAACAAATCGTGCTCTTGTACAGCTGGTGAAAGCCAAGATTCGGACACTCTCTAGAATGATTTGTTCTCTGCCATTAGTTCCCCTGTGACGCATGGACTGGGCCCATGCTAAGACTTCTCTGAATCTCTCCTCAGCTGTCAACGTGAGCATATCATTTTGGAAAACTCCAGGTATCTCAAAGGGGAAGCCAACATGCTTTATAGCTTCTCACCAGCCCATAGCTTTTGGCTGTTTAGGAAGAGATGGTACAAACTCTCACTAGCCCTGCCTACAGTTGCAAGATGGATTCTAAGGAAAGGCAAGTCCCAGGGGCAAGACACCTGTTGGGTGAGTAGGACCCAGGGTGGAAGTCTGAGCCACCACACTGCATCACATTGCAAAGGCAGGACGTGACTCTGAGGGCCAAAGACCCCCGTGAAAACATCATCTCCCCCCATGTGCAGAAAGCAAACAGACCCATAAGTGAAGAAAATCATCCCGTAAAAACATCATCTCCCCCCATGAGCAGAAAGCAAACAGACCCATAAGTGAAGAAAATCATCCAAAGTCAGGGCCAGTGTTGGCTCAGCAATCTCTCTCTCCATCATTATTGAGCAATAGCTAAGCTGACCTGGATAGAAGCAGGGAACCTGAACCTGAACCCAGTGTCAGTGATGGGAACAGAGACATACGTGTTCTTGTATGTTCTCTCCACTAGAGAAGGGGAGCTGGGAGAAAGTGTGTCTGCGCAGTGCCCATTAAGAACCTTTTACTGCCACGATTTCACTGCCCTGTCTCTGCGACCGCACTCCTGTCACCGTGGCAGAGATGACACATTGGATCAGAGCCTGTGTGGCTTTTCAGCCTCCTATTCACCAACTGTGGGCTTACATGCAGTTTTCAAAGCCAAGAGGAGAGGACCTGAAGGCAGGGCTCCTCCTTCCTGCCTCAGCTTAGCCTCCAAGCCAAGGCGAGGCCCCTCTGCTCCCAGGGGCCTTACACATCATGTCTTCCGAGGGTCTGCTCTACCTCTCTGTGGACCCCACACATTTAACACTGCATCCATGCTCTTGCCCTGGTTTAGAGCCCTGGTGGAAAAATTCACACTGGCACCTCCATGAGTGAGTAGATAAATAACAAAATGTGGCCACATTCATTCAAATTCCATAAGCTTCTATGTTCTTGGAACGGGGCAGGGGGTGGACAAGATCAAAGCTTTGGAGAAACTTGAACTTCTCCCACCTTCCAAGTGCAGAGATTTATAAATGTCGACATTGTCTTCTTTGATGCCTGAGGCCATTATCTACAATGTACAATCCAGACAGCAGCGGTTGAAGTGCACAGGGCAAACCCAACCGTTTAGGGGCTCTGGGAATTTCAACCCACCAAGACCTCCTTGGTGTCCTCAGGGTGCCTGACACCTGCTAGAACTTTTACCATCCATACAGGGCCAGACATGTTCTCCTTGATGGGATCAACCTGACCTCTATAAAAACCGTTATTTGAAGTGTGCTACTGACTTCTGCCAATGAACTTGTGAGGCCACCAAAATGCAGCATATAGAGAGTTCCCCAAAATGCCCATAGTGTGTTCACCAGCCTGCCACAACCTACCTCTCCTATGAGCCCTGCTCACGACTGGCACTGAACAGGGCAGGACAGGAGACAAGGATTCAGCTGCCCTGGGGTTCACTGTGTGATGGAGGAGACAGAGAAGGGGACCTCAAAGCCACAGGTCATGCGTAAGAGGATGCTTACCATAGCATGATGGACCCCTTCAGCCTCCAACAACATTGTCCACCTCGCCCAGCAAACCTTGGCCACAGCTCCCTAGATGCCCTCTCAGCTGTAACTGAAAGAATAGAATTGGGATTGACATCCTTGAGGAAGATCAAAGAATCAGTGGTCATATTTAGGAGCACAGTTCCTGGAAGCCCAGCTGCCTGGGTTCAAATCCCGTTCTTCCACTCCCTAGCTGTAGACAAACCTTAAATGATGCATCTCTCTTGCTCTACTTCATCTTCTATAAAGGGAGAGAGTAAGCTGGGGAGATAGCTCAGTTGGTAAAGTTCTTACCTCCCAAGCATAGGACCTGAGCTTGATCCCTAAGACCCACATAAAAATACCAGGCATGATGGTGCCAGTGCTAGGGAGGCAGTGAGCAGGATTCCAGAGACTTCTGGTCTAGCCTAATTGGCAAGTTCCAGGCCAATGAGAGAGTCTGTCTCAGAAAGGTGGCTTGTATTCCGGAAGATGACACCTGCTGGCTTCCACACACAGATGCACACAAGTGCACACACACAGGCACATATGCATTCATATAAATAACAGCAATAGTTCCTTCTTCTCCAAAGTTGTGAGGACTGAAAAAGTAGTGTTTTTCCATCAGAGCCTTCAAGGTGCAGGGGAGCAAGGCAGCAGAGATTAGGAAACAAACCCTTGTTCACCAAGATGCCCTCGGTCTAAACACAGCTATATGAGGACGTAACTATTCTTTCTTTGCTTATTTGATTTTGCAGAAGGGAAGGCTGAGTCTCAGAATTTGAGTGTCTCCAAATGGCAGTTTATTTGTCGATCGGGACAATAGCTGGTGTCAACACTCATAACCCAAAGCTCTTCCACAGCCCCTCCCTACCTCTAGAGCTTTGGGGTCCTGGGTCTCACCCCCTCTTCCACTGTGCAACTATGTCTATTTCAGGAAAGACTGCAAAGTTAAATAAAGACATATATTTTAGGAATGTTCATATATTTTATTCATACTATAATATTCTGCATATTATAATTGATCCACACACATACATTTAAGATTCATAATTATTTAAATCATGTCTTGGGATGACCGTTTTATTGCATTTAAAAATGTTGCAGGTTACCCAAAATAGATGTCACTTTGACATAAACTTCCTGCTTTCTAAATCTTGCTTCCATAAGGCTCCAGGCGAAAAATTTCATCTAAATATTATTGAATTCCAGCGCGACATTAGCATGCAGAGATATTTACAATAACAGAGCCATTACAACTCAATCAAAAGCTGGTTTCAGCCAGAATTATGCAGAATTAAATCTTGCAGGATTCGAATTATTAAAAATCAGAGACTCAATAAAGTGTGGTCTGGAAGTCCCATTTATCAAGGGAGTCGAAGTGCCTCCGCAGTTATAGTGACTTTTTCATATATATTCTGCAAGAATTTGCATGCATTTCAAAAGATCAGAGTTTAATTCTTATGGAATTCAAGTAACTATGCTATATTTATAAGGCAATGGGAGCCAGCTCCGAAAGTGTTCTCTCTGTTTCCTTTCTCTGTCTCGCATTTAAAATGCATTGGGTTTTATTTCTGGTTCTCACTGGGTAGGGTGATGTACAGTGAAGCCGCAGATCCAGAGAATGCTTGACTCCAGTGAGGGCCAAAGCAGAATGGCAGGAGAAGGAGCTGGAGGAAAAAAATAAGCCCGTTTATAAAGTTTCGTGTGCAACAGACATCATGTTGGATGTGCTTCTCTTTCCCTATGAATGAACAAATCAAGTTTAATATATGAAATATATATGAGAGAGAGAGAGAGAAACATATCCTCCTTTTCAGAACATCTCCTCCAAGTGGAGAAAGAATTTACTTCTAAGAAGAAGAGAGAGGTAGAGAGAAAGAGAGAGACAGAGGAAAGGGGAGCAGAGAGAGGCAGAAGGCAGGGCAGGGAAGTCATCATGGGACATTACCAAGCACACAAGAAGCCTCCTGCCAGGCCCAGCCAGAGCAGGGCTTAGCGAAGGAGTCCCATGCCCTAGGAGCAGATCCACACACCCAGGAGCAGAGAAGCAAGACAGCAAATGCTACAGCTGGGTGTGCAGACACATGCCTGTCATCCGGGCACTCAGGAGGCTAAGGCAGAAAGATCACTGGTCCAAGTACTTCCTGGACTACAGAGTGAACTTAAGGCCAGCTTGGGAAACTTATGGAAGCCCTCTCTTACCATTAAAAAGGGGGGCCTGGAGAGATGGCTCAGCAGTTAAGGTGCTTACCTGCAAAGTCAAAAGCTCCCAGTTTGTTTGATCACCCAGAATCCATGTAAAGTAGCTCATGAACTTGAAGTTTGTTTATAGCAGTTGGAGGCCCTGGCATGCCCATTCTCTCTCTCTCTCTCTCTCTCTCTCTCTCTCTCTCTCTCTCTCTCTCTCTCTCTCTATCTCTCTCTCTCTCTCTGCTTGCAAATAAATAAATAAAAATTTTAAAAGGGCTAAGAATGTGGCTCAGCTCTTACCTAACATGTGAGACCTTAGGTTCACTCCTTATCACTGCAAAAATAGGTGTTGGGGCTGGAGAGGTTGCTTAGTGGTTAAGGTGCTTGCCTGTAAAACCTAATGTCCTGAGTTCAAATCCTAAGTACCCTCGTAAAAACCAGATGCACTAAGTGCACAAAGTGGCGCATGCATCTGGAGTTCATTTACAGGGGCTGGAGGCCCTGGTGTGCCTATTCTCTCTGTCTCTCTTCGCTCTATCTCCCTCTGCTTGCAAATGAATAAATAAAAATTTAAAAAAATAGATAGGTGATTGATATAAATAGGGAGATAGATGATGGATAGCTAGATAATAGACAGACAGAGAGATGACAGATAACAGACAAGTGATGGGTAATAGATAGATGACAGGTAGATTGATAATAAAAAGATATAATAAATGATAGAGAGAAATAAATCATAGATGATAGAGAGATAATAGAGCAAATACTTGAGGCAGACCACAGTGCCAATATGTCTCAAGTTATGGTGGTGACACTTGACACATTGTCCTTACCTTTATTGACTCAAAATGCCTCATGGTCAGAGCTAATGAAAAATCACATTTTTTTCAGTTATTTATTCATATGTTCATTCATTCACCTATTCATTCAACAAACATTCACAGAATGCCCCCATCCCAGGCACTGCTGCTCTGGGGCTCCTTGGCGTAAGCCAGTGACTCACGGCTCACCAGGGAAGAGAAGACCAGCTTTTCTGTTACTGACCAAAGCACACAAGCATGTTGCAAGAGGGATTTCATCTTCTCTTCATAAAGAGAGGAAACATCACCTTCAACTTTTGGGAGCTGTTCAAAGCCTGGGTTTGTAGCTACCCAATAACCTCCCACCCCCAGGACAGACCAGGTGCTTCAGGATGCATTCCCAGGGAAGAATGGCAGACAAATCACCCATTCAGGAGATGGCCAGCCAGAGATTTTACCAGGGACAGGTCTGAGCCAGCAGCCCAGGATGTACTAGTGGGAAGTCTCACTCTGCACAGGAGTAAAACCGGGGCTGGGAGAGGTGCTGCGCTGAGGGGAGGGAAGCAGGAGTCGGCTGGGGGATTTGCAGAGGAGCCTGGATCCCTGGGCCCTGGAGCCCTTGAAGGAACTTCTCTGATGAGGTTTCCAAACCCATCTGGCACCAGGAAGCTGACTGCTCGTGGAACCCAGCTGGGACATGAAGCCAAGGCAGAGCCCATGTGGGCCATCCCAGCATCTCAAGCCTGTGTGGGATATCTCAGCATCATAAACCCATGTGGACCATCTGAGTGTCACCAGGTCACAAGCTCTTGGGACCCCAGGGTTCTGCAGCCAGACCCCACAGTGAAAACTTTTGTCAAGTCTACCTGCAGTTTGTAAAAATGTCACATCCCAAAGCTACCTGCGATAAAAACCAAGAGACAAAGACAGATTTTAGATAGAAAAGAAAGAACAGAGGAAAGAAGGAGGAAGGAAGGAAGAAAAGAAGGAAGGAAGGAAGGAAGGAAGGAAGGAAGGAAGGAAGGAAGGAAGGAAGGAAGGAAGGAAGGAAGGAAGGAATCCTTTGGGATTGTTAAATGACCTTCAGTGTCTCCGTCCCCCACCCCTGCCCGAACACACATACATATTCCAAACACCCCCTAAGCTCCCTCAGAAGGTTCAGGTTGTTTAAAACTAACCCTGAGCTCACAAGGGCATTCATACTTTGGATTGAGAGGCATCATTCCCGCCTCTGTACATAATGGTTTCAGTTGGTGTGCCTGTTTTTATTTATTTATTTTATTTTTTACAAGATTTGATTCTTCCGTCTGCAGAAAAAGAGTGGCTGACTCGCCTTGGGCAGGTGAGACATTGCAAAGTTGATGGCTCTTAAACACAGCCCTTCAGGTGACTTCTGTCACATCAAGAGCAGACTAAATTATGAGCTGGATAGTTCCAGTATATTTTGTTGTATTAGACTCCTTTGAAAACCGGTAATTCATGCGTGGTATATGTGTGAACTCTCTATTATCCAGAGTATTTGATTAATGAGCCGGGTGCGGGTTCCCATCAAGATGAGTAGCCCACTCCGCTCCACCTGCACAGGAGCGCAGTAAGAGCCCCTCCTTCTTTCCATCACTTGTTTTAAGAGAACTATGGCTGTCCCATGTCCCCCTCCCAAACAAGTGTCTTGGAATCTGGAGTCAGAAGACGACCTGGCAAGCCCAGTTCTGATCCGTATTTCTAGACAAACCATCTGCAGCCTTGTTAGAGATGTGAGTAGATAGATTGATGGTGGTGGTCCCCGAGAAAGCTTGAGGAGTAAAGTTCTTGCTTCTCAAGCATGAGTTCCTGAATTCAATCCCCGGGATCACTTAAAATGCCAGGTGCACTCTTGGAATCCCAGAGCTGCTGCGGAGGCAGAGGCCAGCAGATCCCTGGAGCTCAAGGGAGTCTAGCTTAATTGGTGAGCTCCAGGTCAATCAGAGAGCCTGACACTCCTGAGGAATAACACCCATGTCCTGTGGCTTCCAGATATACAAGTACACATATGCACATGCACCCCCCCCACACACACACAACACATGATCAAACATCTGGATGAGTTATTTGGGCTCAACAGAACCCCAGTAGCTCTGCTGCACCCCCATGGCATATGTCTAAAATGCTGTCTTCTCCAGTTGTGGGAGCTCCAGGCACTGAGCTGCACCCCCCCTTCATTTCTGGCCACTCCTGACTCTGGTTGACACCCAGTGCTAAGAGTTTCCGTTCCCACAGCAGCGAATACTGCCTTCAGACCATAAGAAGGGAAGGTTTCTGTTAGCAGAACCAAGAAGGGAGAGCTGATGAGATCCAGTGTGCGGTGGACTGTGGAGGGGGAGGGGGACAAGGGAGGTTGTGAAATGGCAGAAAGCTGGCAAGAGGGCTCCTTCAGGGTGGCAGTGGCCATGAGGCGAAAGGAAGGCCAAGAGAGATAGGAGGTCCTCTCTGTGGCTCTGACTATGATCACTGAGGATGTGTGAGCTTATCAGATAGTTTCACTGACCCCTGCAGGAAGAGAAAGAGGAGGAGGAGGAAGAAGAAGAGGAAGAGGAGGAGGAGGAAGAGGAAGAGGAGGAAGAAGAGGAGGAGGAAGAGGAAGAGGAGAAAGGTCAAATGATGCCAGGCTTCTGCTGAGGCCACACACTTAGTGTTCAGAGGACTGAGCATCCTGCCACCCAAACTGCAAAATCATGACTCGCCTGACTCCTCTCTCCAGACAAACTCCACATTGTTGCAACAATGACAATCAAGGCAAGAAAGGGGACAGCAGCCTCTGCTGGTGACTCTTCCATGTCTTAGCTCTCCTGGCTACTCAGAGGGGGAGGGAGAAGAACAAGATCCATGGGAGCATGAGCACAGTGACAAAAGAATGGGGGAGGGGGGAGTTTGTGCAATATTGCCCGGAAGTTGAAGTTGATACGTACTAACCAGGGGCTGGGATTGGATCCATGACAGATAGAAACTCTTGACAGCAAGGACTTCAACGAAGAGAAGTATAACCTTTCATGGAAGACCAGTCTAGGGTGCAGCTCCTGTCCACTCTCACCTGTCATCACCACAATGTCACCTCATGGCCCATCACAGCTGCTGGAACTCCAGTCATCACATTAGAGATCCCGGAGAGAAGGCACCGGCATCCGTGTTCTTTATATTTCTTTTCTCTTTACCTTCACATATCACTGGCCAGATCTGTTGCAAGAAAGGCTGAAAAGTATTGGTTTGTACTCTGAGGGAAATGTGCCTAACTTAAAACGGAAGTCCTGGGGCTAGGGAGATAGCTTAGCAGTTCAAGATGTTTGCTTGCAAAGCCAGCCAGCCCAGGTTCAAGTCCTCAGTACCCACATATAGCCAATACCCGATGTGCCTTCAGTACTGGCAGGTGGAGCCAGAAGACCCTGAAGGGTATAGCCCAGCTCTTCTAACAGTTTACAATCTGGAAGTTCATTTGCAGTGGCAAGAGACCCTGTCTCAAAGAAGGTGGAGCATGAACAATCCCAAGTTGTCCTCTGACCTGCACACCAGCCACACAGTTAAATAGACAAAAATTCAATTTTAAAACAGTTGAGACCCTCTGCCTAAGAAAGAAAGGATAGGCAAGCCAGATCTAATGATGAAGGTCTGTTATCCCAGCTACTTGGGAGGCAGAAGTAGGAGGGTGGTGAGTTCAAGGTGAGTTTGGACTACAGAGTGACTTCTAGGCCAGTCTGAATAACTTAGTGAGACCCTAACTGGTAAAATAAAATAAAATAAAATAAAAGGCTGGAGCTACAGTATAGCAGTGCAGTGAGTGAGCCCTGGTTTAGTGTGTGTAGAGCCCTGGGGTCGACCCCCATGGCTACTAGGCAGGAAATGAGGGAAAGACACGAGGGGGATGGTTAAGCATCTCTGAGCCATCAAGACTGTTAGAAGGTTACAAGCATGCTACCCAAGCTCTGCCCCACACTGTGTTCTCATTCATGTCGTCAATGCTGTATCAGAAAGGCTCTGTTAACACATCTCCTGCACCCGACACAGCCTCCTGGGTGGGCTCCCTCTCCCGTTTTGAGGATGAGAACCCTGAGGCTTGGGCAGGCTGTAACTCCCTCCAGGAACTTCATGTGGCTTTTATCTTATCGGGTTCTCAAGCATCTATCTGTTCCCCCTGTCTCTTCACAAAGCTGGCCTGTCACAATGGCCAGGACACAAAGCTCTGTGCAAGGAAAACCTCAGTGCTGAGATGCTGTGTGTGCAATCGGGGGTCACAGTTGTGAGCAGTGTGTTCAGACGCAAATGCTGTCACCGACATTCAGTTCGCCATGTCCCCAGCATTTGTAAGACCGAAAGACAAGCAGACACTCCCGGGTACTTAACCAGATATAAAATTGAAAGAAGGGAAATGAATTGAGGCCACGAATCCCACAGGCGTTCCATGTCTTTCCGTGGAAGCAAATGTACTTCTGATTGAGTTATCACAGCAAACCTAAGCCTGTCCTTCGAACTGTTGGAAGTTTCCAGAGCGCCCTCCCAGAGATGAAGCTGTTCATTTCCCCTTCACCACGGGTGTGTTTTTAAGGAAACAAGTTCTTGGAAGGTAATTTTGCTGAAAAATATAAAATCCATAACATCATCCAGTTACCTTTTCTTAAAGGAAGATGAATGATTCGAGGGAGATATAAATTGTATTTGCTATGAAAATTTGAATTTCAAGAAGTAGATTATGTCCTCCGGTATCCTCAATGAAAAGAAAATGATTTCTTTCTTGGGGAACAAATTCCTATGGCATTTTAACTTTTACGACAGTTCTGATTTGGAGGGATGAGCTCCTCCCCAGAAACAATTCAAACTTCCATTTTTGTAACATGTGTGCCCTGATAAATTACACCACCAGGAAAGAAGGGGAAAGCAGCTTCCTGAAGTGGTGATGTCTCCTCCACAGACAAACTTTCTCCCCATTTCTGGGTGCTGGCTGCTGATGGGGGAGGTGTGGATGAGAGAGAAATTCCTCTGCATCGCTCATTACATGGGCATCAATCAGCTGAAGGTGGTATTAATCCCCTTTCTTTTCTTTTAGCTTATTTTTTAATTTTTTTAATATTTGATTTATTCATTTTCAAGGAGAGAGAGAGAGAGAGAGAGAGAGAGAGAGAGAGAGAGAGAGAGAGAGAGAATGCCAGGGCCGCCACCTTGTGTGCCTGGCTTACGTGGGTACTAGATGCAAAAGTAAGATGCCCAAATATACCTCTTACCCACACGAAGGGAAAAACGGCTCCACTGTGCTTCTTGAGCATGAAACACAGCAACTCAAAAGAAACTTGAGGCGATGGTGTTTATTTAGAATTAGAATCGATTTTCATTTTACATAACACCTTTCATTTCCAAGGCTCCCAAAGTACATCACAAAGCAATAAGCTCCCCAGCAGTATTCCTAGAGACGAGTGTAACCGTCATTACGCTCTCTGTAATAGCTCACAGGCTTGGAAATTAGAAATCAAGGGAGAGAGATGGAGAGACAGATAAAGAGGCAGCCAGGGACCCAGGGAGGAGCCGGGGGAGATGTCAGGAGAGTAGGGTGGGAGACCTGCAGAAGGATCCTCTGAGCAGGGACCCCAAGACAAGCTTCGTATTCCTGCTTTGTTTGCAACTGTTTCCCAGGTAACTTCTGTTTCCCTCTCTGAGGACAGGTGGTGACATCTCAGCCTCACACCAGGACAGGGACAAGATGTCTTTTGCACTGTCATCCCCTCAGAAATATGTCCCAGAGAGTAACTTCTAGCACTAGGCAACCTGGGACTCACCTTCCAGTCCTAGGTACCCATTGGGTGGTCCTGTTGACTCGCTGGACCTCTCTGAACTCATGGGGATCATGTGACCTATCCCAAAGCACAGGAGACAGGAGCCAGAGCTCAGGGAAGGCTTGAGGCAGAAGCAGCACTCGGTGGAAGTTGCCTAGGCTTGTGTGGCTATTTTCTTGTCTTCCTCCACATCATGACCACTGCATAAGCATGCGACATGCGACAACTTCATAACCCCTGCCTCATACTTCACCACCTGCAAAGCCCACGGTCTGGTCTCACTGGATGGAACAGCAGCATGGCCACGCCCTTATTATCCCCTTCCTGCCTTGCGACAAACCCTGAGAGATTATGTCGCTGTCCCCATTGCTCAGTAAAGAAGTCAGGGTGCAAGGAGATTGGGGTCCTCCAAGGCCTCTCTGCAAGCCTTCCAGTTCAGGCCAAAGGCCTTTCCGGCAGGTCGCACAGCCTCTTGTGTCTGGATGAGGTCCAGTTATTTCACCCACCTACCCATGTTGCCCTAGGAAGAGGCCAAAATGTTTTGGAAAACAGAAGTCACTCTTCACAGCCTCTGAAGCTGTATGTAAGCTCATGGAATGTCTTGAATCTGCAGAACAGTTTTAACACAGAAGCACAAACACCCATCCAGGTCCCCACTGGGAGCACCGGCAGCAGATGTTTGTGATGTGTGTGCATGGGTCACACACACACACACACACACACACACACACACACACACACACACATCCAGTGGCTGGTGCCAGGCTGGGTTAGGACCCATAAGGTAACATTGGAAGGACACATGGGCATTAAGTGGTCTGCTGGGGAATGAGCCCCAACCATCTTGAGGAAAGGATGATGCCTCAGAATTATCAAAGAGAGGCTCCCCTGATGCAGACAAACCAAGGAAGAGGGGGTTGGGGGCTGTGGAAAATTCCAGAAGAAATGATGCTGGTGTTGTTGGAGAGAAGACACACACTTGAGGGATGTGTTGGAGGACCTAAAAGTGGTGTGAGGCTGGAAACTGAAAGCCAGCCAGAAAAAAAGATTCCATCCTCAGTACCAGATAAATAAAAATAAGACTGGAACACCAGTCAACACCAGCCATCCATTTCCAATACTTACTGGACTCCAGCTCTCTCTTGCTGGAATCCAACCCAGGCCTCTCTCTCTCCTAGGGGGAAACACCGCATTGCATGATATATTACTTATTTTAATCAAATACAATTTTTTTTCTAATTGTCACAGTGCCGGCAGCCTCACGGGGGCTGGTCTGACTTGTGTACTTCCATGACAGGGGAAGCAACAACAGCAGCTGCTTGTGTCGCCCGCCCGTGTACGGTACCTCTCCTGTCTTGTCACTCACATCTCCCCTAATTACAGAACATCTGCTGGCTGTGGCCATTAACACTCCGCTACCAGCTTGTCTAGTTTAATACCAATGACTCCTGACCTCCCCCAAGGAAGGCGCTTTCTGTCAAAATTTTCCCCCAAAGAAGCCAATTCCCCATGTAAAATTTGCACTTCTTTTTTTTAATGCTACCTTACTAAAGAGTCTGTGAGGAAATGGGTTTGATTAGGTGTCACTGGGTGGGGGGTGGGGACCGCACAGAGCAACTGGGAACCTTTCTTGGCATCATTTTGTTGGCTGCGGCTTCTTTAAAAATGAAAAAAAAAAACAAAAAAAAGAAACTCATTTTAAGGATCAGGAATGTAGGTGTGTGTGGTCCCCAATTCCCTTGCCTGTGGCCCCCCATTCCTCTAGGTAGGGGATGGCAAGATGCCACCTGCCTACCTACACACAGGCCAGCACAGAAGATTCCAGTGCCATTATTATTATTATTATTATTATTATTATTATTATTATTATTATTTTAGTCACAGGCTCCCATAGTGGTGACCCAGCTCTTTGGCACTCCTAGAATCATCAAATTTAGTTTAGGACAAGACATCCTCATCCTCAGGGCTTGATCTCAAAGCAGCCTGTCCCTAGAAAAACACCAGAAGGTATTTAGACTATTCCAGAGCCTCTGCTTTCCAATGACAACACTCAACAATACAATGGAAAACATAGGAGCAGAATTTCCTTGGAGGCTTAACAAGGGGTTCCAGGGAGGACCGGCTGGCTGATTTGCCTAAGTGTCCTCCGTGTGTGACAATTCCCATGGGGGAGGGGGACTCTGTGTGTGTAGCCTCAGTGGTGCCGGCAACCATCCATAAAGACTTACAGGGCCACAGTCAAAATAGGAGGCGCGAAAGAATTTTTTTTTCCAAACGTGATTTGTGAATGGATATGATTTTTTTTTAATTGTTTAACTCCCTGTCTTGCAAGGGGGTGAATGGTCTTTCGGGTGGGAAAGAGTTTTACATAGATAGCTTCTCTCAAAAGTGGTCAGGGATCACACAGCCCCTTCCAAAGCAATGGGAAGGTGCTTCCTAAACCAGGAGGCCCGCCAAGGGGGCAGCTGAGCTGAGGGTTGATTATTTTTAAATTTTTCACCAAGAGTCACAAGGGATCACTGACCCACACGAGAGTCAATTCCGATGAGAACACAGTAATTAGGAAGGAATCTTCTAGAGTGTCGGTGTATTGTCTGGCTACATCTAACAAGCAAACCACCCTCACTTGGATGCGGGGAGTTTTCTGGGGCATCACCTCACACTGAGCGTTGCTTCTCTGGAACAGGAAGGAAGGAACGCAAAAGAGAAAGGATGAATGGGTTAAAAAAATCCTGCAAGAATACCTGCACATACGTCTTTTAAGATGTGCATTCCCAGTATACAACATTGTCTTAATTGCCGACCCCTTCAAAGCAGTCATTGGAGAAAACAGTTTAACAAGGGGGGGGGGGTGGAATGATCTTGTAATCTCCACAATAAAAGCATTTCCATCCTTTGTATATGCTGACTTACAAAAAAAGTGCTTTCAACCCAACAAAAGATGGAGCAGTAATTACATAAATCTCCTCATTCCTGATGAAGACACAATGAAATAGAAGCCAATCAATAGCCCCGCCGCCGTAATTCTTGTTTTTATTATGAGACCAACACAAACTTGTTAAAATTGAATCCTGCTTCTTGTGTATAAAAAAAAATTAGAATTTGCACAAATCCGCAGGAAAAGAACACATGTTCTGTAAATGTTTAATTTTTTTTTCCTCCGTGCTACTTGGGAGATTTATGATAAAGCAAATCAGATTCCGAAATGAATGTGACACCAATAATGTAACGTGGCTGCCTCGATCCCCGGGGGAAAAAAAAAAGCAAGGAGACAAACCACCTTTCGACATTTTGTTTGAGCTGCTGTACTGTGGATGTTCAGAACGCCCAGAAATGACCTCCTCAATTTTTAATCCACTATTAAATAAACTAAATGTACCCTAAAGTCAAATATCTCCAACTTACTGCCAATAAATTGGCCGTAATGATTTTCCCCCACAACTTACATTTATAATATTTCTCATTCAAGAATAAGCAATTTTGTTGATTTTTCCAAAGAAAAGGTGAAACGTATTGCATTTAAAAATAATTAATAGATGGGCCTGCATACCTCAGAATTAAATTAAAGGAAAAAAATATTTCTTTTTTGTAGAGATGATTGCATTCGTATCCTGTTTGGTGTGAAAAGTAGACTCCAAAAAGCTTTTAACTAATTTGTTCAATTTGTTTGAAAGCCAACATGAATAGGCTTGGTGCAAATTCAGATTCATTAAAACTTAATTAATATGCATCATTATGCAAATGAGGTTGCAGTTAATGAGTTCTTAAAAGAAGCTTTCTTTAATTAGTTCAGTTTTAATGGCATCATCATTTATCTGACTTGTTTTTAAAGCCACATGACATACAAAAAGTGACCAGCCTCCACAATGGGCTATCTAATTGTCTTTCATCCTAAATTATTTAATGTTGAAACTTTGCAAAAGTTAAAATGTTTTGATATTCGCTTCTATTAAATGACTCTCACCAACTTTTCCATTCTGGTAAAGGAGATGTTCTCCCATTCCTCAGCATTTTTTTTTTGCAACTGTTATTTTTAATTATTACGATTTCTTTTTTTACTTCTGCATTTTGATCACACAAGCATGACATCCAAATGGGGACATTCCCCCACCAAGGAACAGGTCCGCACAGGTACCCAAACCAGGCTGTGGATATAATCACCAGACAAGCACGCCTGATTATCACGTGCATACGTTAGAGTTGATTATTATACTTAGGTACTCGAAAAATTAAAACGGGCCTTTCTTGAGGCCATCTGCTAACTTCAGGAAGCTTGGTAACTGTTTTAACAGGAGAT
This sequence comes from Zapus hudsonius, assembly GCA_004024765.1. Lineage (NCBI taxonomy): Eukaryota > Metazoa > Chordata > Mammalia > Rodentia > Dipodidae > Zapus > Zapus hudsonius. The sequence goes on along the minus strand of PVHP010032524.1, from coordinate 2,808 downwards.
TTTAAAACGGAGCAATTTCACAAGAATTACAGCCACTACCGCCAAGGACTGCATCAGAGATGCCTGCCTGGAAGATAAGAATGCTTAATAATTATTGGGAAATATGGAAATCAGAAAGGAAAAAAAAAGGCAGGCTTAGCACAGAAAAAAAAATACTAACGGAGAAAATGAATCTCTGGAAGCTTTGGAAATACAATGGGTTTTTAAAATATTTTCAGATTTATGAAATATTGTGCTACACAATTTCAATTGTGTTTTGACATGTGGTGCCGAGGTAATTCTGGGGTGGGGGGCAGGAAGTGCTTTCACACCATCCTAGAGAGAGGAAGGCAGCCAGCCGTGTTACACGTTTTTACACCACTGCCTTGAGTTGTAGAACTGATACAAAGTCCTGGGGTTGGGAGCTCAGAATTAAGATCTGCGCTTCACATTCCCTTAAGGGAAGTTTGGGGATCATATCTGCATAGGCTGAGCTGTGTGCACAGGACCCTAATTAACAAAGATGGCCACAAATATATTATGTATTGCACAGAGAAAAAAAATATCCTAGCCCACTTTTTTTTTTCTAACACTTAGACTTTTGAGTACCATCAAGAATCTCCTGATTAAATAAGTGGGGAAAAAATATGCCTCCGGGCGGAGAGTGTGGAGACCCCACTCTTGGGGGGATGGTTGTAATGAGGGTGTGTCATTCATTGCCTGGGATGAAGGTCGGTCTCCTTTCTTTAAAGTCGGCTGGCTTCAACAATGCAATCGGCCATATGGTGATTGAGGCCATATTAACAGAATTACACAAATATCTACTGGGGAAGGTTTAGCATCCTGCAAGAAAACTGCAGAGCCAGGCTGCCCTCCGTGGGGTGCCTCTGAACAACAGGGTTACCACAGACTTGCTTATTTCCAGCCAAGGTGTGGACATCACTTTACCTTAATAAAAGCAGAAAGTATAGGAAACAGACCACAAAAACGTCCTTTTAGTTTATTGAATTGAAAATGCATTTGTTAAGGGTGGGGTGCCTGGCCTCACTCTGTCTGGAGAGAGAAATAGACTAGGGAGCCTGATGGAGGGTCTGACAAGATGTTTATGTAAAGGAATTCCTTCATTTAGGTCAGAGCTCCCTGGTAAATCCTTTCTCTAACATGTTACCACAAAATTGTGCCTTCAAAGACAAAAAAATAATAAATAAAAGCATGGTAGTGGTACAAATACATTACGACCTGAATCCCACGGTGGCGTCATAAAGTAAAATCTTTCTGATTTCTGTTCCAGATTAAATAAAAACAAACTTCTGGTTCTCACTGTGCCTTAATTTACAGAACTTATTTTGATGGACTGGTTTCTTTGTGATTTTCATGACATCCCTTTGAAACGGACAATGAAATTTATTGTTAAAAAAAGGGGTGAATATCTGCTCTCTCTGAGAGAGAGGGGACTTGTTCAGGGACTTGAGACAGAAGGTCACAGAACTGCGACCCCGGCCCAGGTTCTCTGTCCCCTGCCCTGGATGAAGCTTACAGAAGTTTCTTGTTCACACAATGGAGCAAAGACCCTGAGCCCCCAAACCCTGTCCAGAGGCCTGAAGACAGCACGGCTGTCTCAGCCTCCAGTTAGGACTTCTACTAGAAAGGATAAATGATCCAAATCTTCAGTGCCAAGAAGTGTTTGCTGGAGTTTAGGGCTTTTAGGGATAATATTCAAAATTCAAGATAATGCTAGTGCCCATCAATCATAATTATTTTAAAATTCAATAAACATTTAGTGAGTACTTTCTTTGTGTCGGGGCACGGTGCCAGGTGCTGAAAAAGCTTTCCTTTATTTAATCCTCTCCACGCTGCTGTGCTGGTGGAGGGGAGGGAGGCCTTCTCGTTCCCATTTGGAGCTGCAGGAGCTGGGGGCAGGTAGGTGATGCACCCAGGGGTGAGGCCAAAGCAAGAGGCAGGATACTTGCATGAGTTTGCAAATGCTGCTTGTGGTCTGGGAGGTGAAGGACAGTACCCTGTGCGTTTATTTAAAACTGATTAAGGGACTGGGCAGATGGGTTGGGGGATAAAACACTCACCTCACAACTCTGAGTACCTAAGTTCGGATCCCCAGATGCCAGGTAAAAGTCAGAAGCTGTGGTGGGCAAGAAGGGCAGAAAGAAAGAAGGGACCTGAAAGCTTGTCAAAGTCACCCTGCCTCAAACTAGGTGAAAGGCAAAAAGTGACCCGAAAATCAGGCTGAAAACTTCACACTCACACATCTGCACCCACACTCACACAAACACACGCGCACCCAAGAAGTACAGTCGAAAAGAGACATTAAAATTGATGACGAGTGGTTGACAGACGAGCAAGTGGCATTTTATGAAATGTGAAATCAGCTTTCTGTAAAGAAAGGGGTCTTTTTAACCTTTTATTAGCAGCTTCCATGCATCGACACGATGTACATTGACACAGTCCCCCTCCCTGGGAAGTGCAGCCCTAGGCAGGGAACATGACCCTGGTTACCACGAGGAGCACAGGCCACCCCTTGCTTGTGGGACATGGGACAGAAGGGGCAGGTCAGCGCTGTCCATCCTCACACAACCCTCTTGGCAGTTAAGGAGTGAGCCAGTAATGACCTGTTCACAGGTCACAGAAACAAGTCCTGGCATGAGCAAGCACCTGACCCGAAGCTGGACACTGGAGATCACAGGATGGTTTCTCTATGAGCCAGGGGACAGTCCTGGTTCTCATCCTCTTTGGTCCTGGCTGAAGCGCTGTCATTCATTTGATAATTGAGTCACATCTGCATCTTGGTTGTAAAAATGTTTATCTCAGAAGAAG
>PVHP010032523.1:0-20248 GCA_004024765.1 Zapus hudsonius | reverse complement strand
TAAATGTTTTCTTTATGCAGACTTATAGAAAGAAGTGAGATGTTAGGAATGAGGGGTAAGGGAAGGGGGGAGGGGAATGGCTTAAGCAGGAGGCCAATCCTAATTAGGTTCAAAAACATAAAATCCTCACAAGCATACTGCAACCTAAAGAGTAAATAGTGGGTGTCAACTGGCAAGAGGGGTCATGAGTAGCAGGGGAAAATGTTTAAATCGGTGAATAATTAAGCAGTCTGAAAGCCCCGGGTTCCAGTCACCGGTCCCTTCCCTCACTGAGCTGTTGACCAAAGTGACCCATGAGGTTCCAAAAACAAGACAGAATTCTGTCAAGGCTCTTGAACGCCCTCCCCAGGCCTGAGATAAAATCCTGTTGCTGAAGAAACCACAGAATGACATCGATCTTCATCGAGAGTCCCAGTGAGGTCTGAAATGGTAACCCACCCCCAGATGGCAGTTAGTGAAGGGCTTGAGGGCACTGCACAAGCTGCCAGGGGAAACTGATTGGCGATAACTGGAGTAAACAGACCATTGACATGAAACATAGTCTGCGGCCATGAATAGGCTGGATACAGTTCCTACTGGGAGAGAACAGCAAACCAAGAAAGGAGCAATTGTGCAATGAAGGAGCTGGGGGAGTCAATCAACAGCCATTAAATTCGGCCAAATATTCCACTTAGTGAGGGGGAACCCTTCATTGGAAATGGGGATTTAGGGCAATATGCATCAGATCCCATACACTTGGGCTCCCAAGAAAAGATGCACTATGCGAATGTCTGACAGGGAGGCTACTAAAAATAGAAACTATGTAATCCAGAATGGTGTATATTTGGTAACCTATACTGTTCTTACTCTCTAATGGAGATTGTATTTGTATTTTTCAGGATATAGAGAGTGAGCTGTGGCCCATATAACCCTACCACCCGACAGCAGGCCAAAAGATGAGATCATGGCAAGAGATGAGCCACCACAGTCATATTGTGGAGGATCCATATGAAACCCTGCAGAGAAAGACGGGATGAACAAGAGACCCATAGCCACAGCCATTCAACCAACTCTGGATAAGCCAAATGTGTTTGTGTTTTTCAGGATGCAACGAGAGAGCTGTGGCACATCTAACCCTACCAACCAACCGTAGGCCGATGGCTGAGATCCTGGCAAGAGAGGAGCCACCACAGTCATATCGGGGAGGATCCATAGGGAACACAGCAGACAATGACAGATGAACAAGGGACCTATAACCACAGTCATTCAATCAACACAGGATAGGCCATTGAGACAGAAACCAAGGATTTTCGACACAAGGACCCCTAAGCTCGCAACATTAAAGCAGCCTTATTACTCACCCACCACGACTCAGGGAACTGAGCAGAAGAGGGGGTGGAAAGATTGTGAGAGCCGTGGTAGGGGAGACTGTCCAGAGGCATGGCACCCCTCAGTAACAGCACACTTGGGCCAGGAAGACTGGGCTGAGTACTAGGCTATCCAGGATCCCTTGCCACAAGGACTAATACAGACAGCCCACGGAGGAGGATATACAACTGATCAGGGATGGGGAGGGGGGGAATTGGGGATAACAACGCATTGTTTGCCCACTAAATAATGTAACCATTATGGACAATAAATATATATTAAAAAAGTTAATACTTATATGTAAGAAAACGAACAGATTACTAGGGGTGCAATAGCCTAAGGGGGGTCAGGGGAGGAGATTGAGCAAAGGAAGGGTGGGAGGAGGGTTAACCAAAATTCAAGAGGTTTAGAATAAGCCATATGGAAACCTACTTCTTTCAATAATGGCACACCCAGAAGCCATAGATTGTTACTAGAAAAATTTCAGTGCCAGAGATGGGATACTTTCCAGTGAATTGTTGGCCAGGGAGGTTCCTGAGGCCAAAACATTATAGGCCATTGCCTGTAATTCTTGGTTGCCCACCAGAATGAGATGGCAAAACCCAATTGCTGAAGACCACATATGCTTGGGCTGCAGGTCACTGAGAAATCAAGCTGGAGCTGAGCTTGGACCCTCCTCCCTGTTAACCAGCTGACAGAAAGCTGGAAAAAGCTATGGCTGCATGCAGCCCTATGGGACAGAGAAGTCATCAATGGTGGTGAACAGCAATGGACCTTGCAAGCCTTAAGACAGGCCAGCCAGGTCAAATGTGCCAACTGGGGCAATAGTGGCACGTCTATTGTGGAGGAAACCAATTGCTTTCTAATTAGACTGGAGGTTTGCTCCATGGGAGGGAAAGCATGCCTGGTACTGAAGACCTAGTCAAAACCCTATGGTGGGGGAGGTCATGAGCCCTAGTGGAGTAATACCTGTTGTTTGGCTAAATGCATATATTAAGCCCATCAAACTGCCTTGTAAGTACTTTCTAAAAAAATGATCATACCCATATAATGCTGCTCTCATTTTTGGCTAGAGAAGCTTCTCTTTTTCAGATGGCAGTGACCACTGGGATCACTCAAAAGATAACACAGTGCTGAGATGAAATAACAGTGGAGTGTTCAGCACTGGGACATCTCTATCACACTTCCCAAGGCTCAGGGTCTATTGTGGAAGAGGTGGTGGAAAGATCAAAAGCCAAAGGAAGGGCAGCACTGCTTACAGTGCAAACTTCCAGACACAAAATGGCCTTGATGTTCATGACCTCGAAGCTTCTGTTAACACCTACACATAATGAGAGGAAAAGATGATAACACTGAAACAAATCAGAGACTAACTGAGATGGGGAAGTAAGAAGGGGGAGGGTGGGGAGGGAATCATAATGGTTTATGGTCTATGATTATGGAAGCTATCAATAAAAAGTTTTTAAAAAGATAAAAAAAACACAACAGAGTGACAGTGGCCCAAAGAATAAGAACTCATAGACTGTTTACTAGGTGAGAATTATAGGATAAACATATGTGATGACAAAATATTCATAGTTATACACCTGATATATGCAAAAGAAATATTTAAATAAAATATTTAATTCACAATTAATTAAAATAATATAAGAAATATGCCTTGCTTGTGGTTTCATGCTATGCCTGCTCAGCTGTGAGGAAGGGAACTGTGTCCCTCCTGTTAGTAAGGATGGCACCATGGTACTAATGGACAGGTGTGTTCTCAGGACCAGTAGAGGGCAGTGAAACCTTATTCTGCCTAAACTCCATCATAGCTTGAAGTAAATATTGCAAAAATAACTGTGCTGATTGATTGAGCCAGAAAGTGGGTGGTAGGATGAATACTGCATGTCTTAACATTGGAGACTCTATGTGAATTGGTTTGCCCAGGGTCACACAGCAAGATAAGCAGATGAAAAAAAAAAACAAGTTTTCTTTTCTTTCTTTTATACTTTTTTTGAGGTAGGGTCTCACCATGTAACTGAGGCTGGCCTAGACCTCAAGAGCCTCCTGCCTCAGGCTCGAGTGTTGGGACTTGAGGCTTGTAAATCCCTCCCCCATGCCTGCTATACTGTTCTAAGACATGAAGATTAACATGCTTGTGGAATGAAACTTTTCAGGGTTTCAGATTCAGTATAACCTGTGATCATGGCAGTAGATTTAGAAAACAAAGAAAATAAGAGAAATAGATAAACTATCTCATGTGTAGACATTTTTTAAATTTGAAGCAAAAACCTTCAAAAAAACAAAGATGGTTTCCCAAATTGGCCCATGTGCTAGCTTCATGGCTGTACCGAGGGTGAGAGGGCAGTGGTAGGAGATGCTGTTGTTAGATGGCATCTTTCTTTCTTCAATGCTGGCAATAATATTTGCTCTACATTTATTTTATAATAATTCTTATGATTCTGCCCTAAAGATATTCTGCCATACAATTTTATGAGATGTTTAAGAATGTGTTGACTTCCTTCATTATCTAGAAAAAGTAGCCCTGGAGGTACTAGATGAGCAATGACATTCATTTTCCACAGAGCTCTCAGAGGAAACTCAGCATGAGACAGGATGTGGAGAATAAATTCGAGGGGTTGCTAAACAGCAGGCTTCATTAAAATCCAAATAAATGGACACAGATCATCTGAGGAGATGGTCATAGGAGGCAAAGATATCAGTCAGTATGAAGGGACTATGTGTGCAGCCAGTTTGGCTAGACATGCTTGCTCCCAAGGCACATGGCTCTCTTCAGGGCTCAGAAGGAAACTAAATGCCAGGAGAGAAAGCTAGCGAGCAGGACTCATTCCACAAACATGTAATGAGCTCAAAAACATACTGCAGAACTCAGAGAGTTGATATCTAAATTGCTGATTTCCTCAGTATGATTATTTATAAGCTCAATCCCTAAAGCAATTTTATAACCCATTAAGACAGGTACTATTTCCCCTGTTCACAGGTGAGAAAGCTGAGGTAGAAGTAACCCGATTATGAGAACACTGCTAACAAGTGGCAGAGCTAGAGCTGAGAGTCAAGCCTAGGCTACCTACAATTTAACTGTCCTATGGAATTCCAGTGTATGAAATGCAGCAGTTCTTTGTTTCACTTAAAAAGTATTTGTGTTGTTGCCAACATTTTAATATAATAAATGACATATGAACTTTATCACACAAGTCACCTGTTACCTTTTGATTACTGGTTTTTCTCTCTCTGTATATATATGTATATATAATTTTTTGAGACAGGGCTTGTGTAGCCCAGGCTGGCCTCAAACTTGCTGTACACAGCTGAGGATGAACTTGAACTCATGATCCTTCTACCTCTAGCTCCTAAGGGCTGGGTTACATGCATGTAATACCATACCTGGCTGGGCTTCAGTATCACTTTATAGGGCCTGGAAGTACTTGAGAGAGGTCCCAGGAAATATGATAACTCCTACTGCCAACTGTACCAACAAGCATTTGGGGCTTACTGATCATTGGTTATTTTTCTAATAACAAAATATTTCACTCATCAACAGCAGTAAAATAATGATATTCTTTTGTTTTTGAAGTAGAGTCTCACTCTAGCTAAGACTGACCTGGAACTCACACTGTAAGTCAGCCTGGCCTTGACCTCATGGTGAGTCTCCTATCTCAGCCACTTTAGTGCTGGGAATACAAGTGTACACCAATCACATCTGGCTTCAAACAATGATATTCTTATGGTGCTTAACTATAATAGGGTGTAACTACCTTACATATCTTAGAATTCCCTTATCAACTGGTGAATTGTACATATAGTTCATATTAGAAAAGCAGAATTGGGCTGGAGAAATGACTTAACACACCTGAAGCCTTGAGTTCAATTTCAAGTGTGCATATACACTTGTACATGTGTATACACACACACACAATCAATACTTGATTCTATCTCTTCAATTATTAGTTTTAAAAACAATGAGTTATTTTTCCATCATCTTGGGAGCATATTAATTTGGATATTCTTTCATTATTGTTATTTATATGCTATTCTAAATAATATTTAATTCAAAAATTTTAATCTTAAATTAAGAAATGCCTTGCACCATGTGGTCTCCAGCTACAAAGTTTCTACAATTTGTACTAGGAGATACGAATGATATAGTGTGTGATGACTCCTGTACCTAATAACAGTGTTTATATACTAGCACTGTAAGCTGGGAGGGTAAGAGATTTCATTGGAAGATTGAAATCAAGAAAAAGAATAGTAGGTACCTAACAAGGCATTGTCTCTCAGGTACACTAAACAGAGCAAAGGCACAGGTGTGTTCTGATTTAGCAAATGAAGGGATGGGGTGAGTCTTCCCGCTCCCTATGAGGGGTTACTTTTCTATGTACTCATGATCACTGAGCCACGCTCACTGAGCCAAGCCTACGACACATGTGCTTTAGGGGTTATCAATGTTTCATCTTCCTGCTCTCCACAACTACTTCCAGGGCCGTCTCTTGCTTTGGGACTATGGCATGCTAAATTCAGGCTGTCTTGTACTATTTCCTGGTCTCAAGTTTCTGGGATAGTTCAGTTTCAAACAACGAGATCTCATTCATGATGGTGCCTGTGTGTAGAGGTCAGAGGACAACATTCAGGTGAGCTTCCACCTTGTTTGAGGCATTGCTCAATCTGCCAAACCAGTTGGCCCATGAGCTTCCAGGAAAATTTCCCTTCCTGTGGTAGGTATACTGGGGTTCCACATGTTTGCTATAGTGTTTGGCTTTTACATGGGTGCTAGGGATATGAACTTGGGTCCTCATGCTTGCATGACAAGTGCTTTATCAACAGAGCAATCTTTCCAGCTCAAGAATTTATTTATTTTTAAATTTCAACTCTTCTCTTGCACTGGGTCAAATGGTCTTGCTATGTAGCCTTAACGGCCTTGAACCTGCAATCCCTCTACTCTGGAACTACAGCTGTGTGTCACCAGACTGATCAGGACAGCTGTTGTTAAAAGTACATTTTATTTTCAACTGACACCTAGTAATTGTACATGTTTCTGGGGTAGTGTGACAATTTGGTATTTTGACATGTATATATAATGTGTAATGATCAGATTAGGGAAAATGGTATTAACTATCATCATAGACATATTTGTTTGCCTTAGGAACATTCATAGTTAGTTCTCTCTACTAGCTATTTTTAAACTTTAATTGCCAACCACAGTTATCCTACTATTCTTTATAACAGGAAAAACTATTCATCCTACTCAGCTGCATCCCTGCTCCCATTAAACCATCCTCTTGGTTCAGCCTCCTTTTACACTATACCTTTCACAGGCTCTGGTCACTTAGAATTGTCTACTTTTTCTACTGTTCTCAACTCTTCAGCTACAGTAAATAAGTGAGAACATGCAGTATTTGTCTTGCCTGATTTACTTCACCTAACATAGGCTTGCTGGTTCCATCCATGTTTTTGTTGCAAATAACAGTATTTCATTTGATGGCCAAATAATATTCCATTGTATAAAATAAATTTTTCTATTCTAGCAGAATTTTATATAGACATATAATATTATTAATTATTATATATTATATATAATATAATATATATAATATAATATATTATAAAAAAGATCACTTTACTTCTTCTTTTCCAAACTAGATACCTTTTCTTTTTCGTGCCTTATTTCATTATTTTGAACATCTGCCACAATGCTGAGCAGACATAGTAAGGTCATTGTTGTACTCATCCAGACTGGAAGATTTTTCATGTTTCATCTGTTGCTATACACCTAGGATGATTCCGTATCTTGGCTATTGTGAACAGCACTGTAATAAATGCATGCCCACAATTGTTTAACTTACTAATTTCAATTCCTTTAGAGATATACTTAATTCTATTTCTAGTTTTTTTGAGAAACAATTATATTCTTTTTCATAATGACTATACTAATTTATATTTCCACCAACAGGATGAGAGTTAGGTTTAATATTCATGTTAAACTTTTTTAAACTTTTCTATAACAAAGAAAAAAAAAGTCTATCTCATTAAAGAATTTTTGAAGTGATATAATTAACCTGATGTATACAATGTATACATGTACTGAAATGTCATACTGTACTTATAGATATGTACAACTATCAATTAAGAATTAAAAAAACCATGAAGCAACCAACCAAAATACAGAAAATCGTTTCACAAAATACCTAGTAAAAGCTGGTATGGTGGTTTATGCTTGTAAACTCAATACTTAGAGGCTGAGGTAGGAGGATTGCCATAAGTTAAAGGCAGCATGGCCTACATAATAAGATCCAAGTTAGTCTGGGCTACTGAGATCTTGTCTCAAAAAACCAAAACAAAACCTATTAAAACACCTTCTTCTGATATGGATTTGGAGGAGTACAAAGATGACTACTCTTGCTATGTCTGCTCAGCATTAGGGTAGATGTTCACGATAATAAAATAAGGTAAGAAAAAGAAATAAAAGGTATCTAGTTTGTAAAGGAAGTAAAATGGTCTTTATTTGTAGATAACACAATGATCTATATAAAATTCAGCTAGAATCTGATAAAATATGACAAAACCCAAACACTATAAACTACTGTTAAGAAAAATTAAGAGGATCTAAATAGAGGGATTGATCTCATTCATAAATTGACAATTTGATCAATTTTGAATATTGATCTAAATTGAATTGATCTAAAAATTTAATCCAAACCCCAAACAAACCCTTCAGGTTTTTCCCCTTATAAGTCTATAGACTTAACAAAACTCACTTGACAATTCATGTAGAAAGCCGGAGTCATAGAAGAGCCACAACTCTTAACAAGAAAAACAAACCTGGAAGCCCAACACTATCTGGTTTAAGACTGTGTGTACAGAGTATGTACTGTTTATGTACTGTATGAACAGATGTGCATGCCCTGGGTGCATGTATGTGGAGGCCTGAAGGAGGATATCAGGTGTCCTTTCAATTGCTCTTCCACCTTATTTTCCTGAGACAGAGTTTCTCATGTAACCTGGAGCTCTCCAGGGAGCCTGAGCAATCCTCTGTCTTCTGCCTCAGCCTCTGAGGTGCTACACGAAGCTTTTATATAACCATTCATAATAGCTTTGTTTAAAGTAGCTAAAAACTGGAAATAACCCATATTTCTATTAACATGTTAATGGTTAGCAAACTGTGATATATCTACACAATGGATTAATACTCAGCAGTAAGAAGGAATGAACTACTGATACATCAAACAACATAAATAAATAAATCCAAAAATAATTATGCTGAGTGAGAATACCTAACCCAAAAGAGACTGTATAATTCCATTTATATATAAGTCTATGAAACATGACCTGCTCTTAGGGACAGGAATCTGATCAATGGTTCCTGAAGGAGGGGGTGGAAGTTGGAGGTAGATGGATGGCTAGCATACATGAGGGCATGAAAGAACTTTTGGGGATGGCACATATGTTTACTGACTTGATTGTGGTGGTTCCATGGGTGCATACATCTGTCAAAGCTCAACTAATAGTATAGTTACTACATGCCAATTAGACCTTAAGAAAGCTACTAAGAAGTCAATAAATGCAAATGTAAAGTTTTTACATTTCATTACATATATATTTTATATATAAAGAGAAGAAAATGTCATGTACGTTTTCTTCTTACGCATTTCTCCTTCCTCCCCTTGCCCACATGCCTCTTAGCCACAGCTAGAGTATTCACCCCTTCAAACACCAAACCTGTCAGGATTTTACATTTATCAAAACAGGAAAGTGGCACAAAATAAGACTTCCAACTATTTGGTTTAAAATGAAATGCTTAGGTTTTAAGTCTTAGATCAGTTAGAAAATTAAATTAAATGGAGTACCGTAAGGTTTTCCTTTGATTCAGCCTCAATCTCTTAGGCTTTTGCATCTGCCACTAAGATCTATTTCTATCAAGATATGCATTAACTGAAATGTGACCTAGAAGGGATAGTCCCTAACCCGGGACTCAAAGAAGATGCTGTGCCCTGCCTCTTTGTCCTGTTCATTAGTACATGCACAACCCCTCCTGCAGCAAAGACGGAAGAGATGGCTGCCTGCCCCACTGGCTGTGAGACACTGGCAGTGAGTGATTAACCAAATACAAAGAAATTGTATGTTTACCCCAAACAGCACATGTTCCCCTGAGGAACTGAATATTGTTCTTGTTCTTAAGTGAAATGTCTTTGGTGATGCCAAAAATTCTTAGATTTTACCTTTTCTAAGATGAGAGGAAAACTGCCTTTCTAGGATCCGGGGAATTTTTTCTGTGCGCTGAAGAAATAGCCAAAAAGTGATTATGGGAAAAGGGATTTTGTCAATGAGGACTAAAGAGATATGTATTAGTACAGTGCAAAAATATTAACACAGTCCAGACGGTGGCTGTAGTCAGTCACCATGGCCTGACAGTTTAAAGTAACTGTGGAAGCAAAGCCCAGCCAGGTTATGCTACAATGTGCTAACTTCATTTCAGAGGAGCTCTGTCCCATGAAAGGGGAAGAGTCAGTATGTAGAACTCTCAGTCCTAATAAGTGTATAGTAAAGAGCAGCAGCAGCCAGAGACCCAGCACTTAGCAGGTTACTGCATACACACAGAAGACAAAGGCAGATCTCTTGCAAGAGAACACTTGCAGAGCAGAGACTGTCCATGGCCTGGATAATGTTATCACTGTCTAGAGGCTACAATAGTGACAAGAGTCCAGAAGAAAAACGTGATCAGCAAGCTCTGACAGTAAGTGGCTCGTAACTCTAATTTTTATTACCAAGTACATACTAGTGAATTTAAGAATAAACTTGAACTCATTTCTTACACTATTTTCTACTTTTTACTAGATAAAAGCAGAAACCACAGTATTACTGAATTAGAATTTGGTAGTCCATCTTTCTCTTCCTTCTTTTCCATCTACTACACTTCTGCAGACTTAAAAACAAAAATGATGAGACTTACTAAAACCAGGTATTGAAAGGATTTCTTGTAAACAGTAAAATAAACATCTTGGGGCCAAAATTTTCACTGATATTTTGCTTATTTATTTGCAAGCAGAGAGAGAAAGGACGTGTAAGGGCCTCTAGCCACTCTAAATGAACTCCACTTTGTGGTAAATATGCACCACTTTGTACATCTGGCTTTACATGGGTACTGGGAAACTGAACCCAGATCAGTAGGCTTTGCAGGCAAGTGCCTTAACCACTTAGCCATCTCTCCAGTCCCTTTCACTGATATTTTGGCTCAAAATGATGCAAGACTCTTGTCAATGAGCAAATAGACTGAAATTGCAGGTGCACCCATGTGTAGTCCACTGTGGGTGCATCTGAATTGTGTGTGACACTCTCTAAAGGTATTCTGATGCTGTGGTTGTTGGAAAATGAGTGGCCTGCGGCTCATGGTGCCTACACAAAGTGGAGGCTACAGAGCAATAAATTGGGTCTTGAACGATTTCTGATTTACAAAGTATTTTCCTTGCTTAAGTTAGTATAATTGGCATGTGCACCTCACATAAATGGATCAACTTATTTTTTGAGAAGATGAACTTCTTAGTAAGTAAGACTTAGGAAGCTGACTACATAAGAGAAGAAAACCGTTTTCTGAAGGAGAAAAATGCCTCCATTTTTGAGGAAAATAGCTCTTCTTAAATTTCAGTTCTATTGTCACAACTTTTAAAAGATGCCTTCAACTTGAATTTCTACAATAAGGAATAAGCTGTTTATACCTGAAAGCCATTTCCCAGAAGGATGAAGTATTTACAGGATCATATAGACCAAGTCAGAGTTGTCCAAGTATTTGTACTGGTAAGCTAACAATTTTACCTAGAATTCTAGAAAACAATAAAGAATAGTAATTACCTGGTTGAAAATAGTAGAGGCTCAGTGCTAAGTTGAATAGCATAAAGCTACATTAAACTATTCCAGGATAGAAAGCAATTTTTGAGTTTTAGGGGATCATTTCCCACCTGTATAGGGAGAGCTTCATGATGCTCTAAAATACCCCTACAAACCTACCAATGTATAAAAGTACAATAACTGTGTTTTATTTGTATAGTTGAAGGCCTAGCTCCTACAAAAAAATATCACCATACATATTCCTCTAGGTTACGGGCTACCTTTACCCAGCTGTGCTTGATATTATGAAAGAAGCCTTGGAGATTAGAAAGTGCAGTCAAGTCACAAGGGAAGTCACAGGTCAAAAGCAGGAAAAACAGAGGGCCAGTTAAGTTGGAAAAAGGCCCCAAACAAGGTGGGGAAGCCACATGTTCTCCCAGTCAGCTAGCTGTCTCTGGTTAGGTTGAGAACAAGGAGGTGCAGGATGAGTTCAAATGCAGCAGGTAAGTGGCGGCAGTTCTGCTGATCAAACACTTGCAGAAGTTCCACATGTGCTGGTGCGAGCACAGCTGTGGAAGTGCGGCACACACCATACTTATCACGAGGTGAATCTACTTGTCTTGAACCATGGACTTAGTGTTTGTTTATGGAATGCTGAGATGTACAGATGCAAAGGAACATAACCATAGTCATACAGCTAATTAGAGCAGTGCTAAAACCTCCTATAAGGTACTAAATAATATGTTCACACCCTTTCTCAACTTTCTGAACACTCTTCACTCATGTAGATATCTTAAAGTGAAAGAGCTGAATGTTGAAATTCTCTGTGTTCTCTCTGCTATGGTATCAGTCTAGCTGTTTCTTCCACTTGGAATTCCTCTTTCCAATCTACCCATCTCTGAAGGGCTTACTCAAATTCTACATCTTTCAAAATACCTTCCCTGATTGCTCCTTCTTTATTTCCTATCTGCTAGGGGCTGAATGTTTGTGTCCCCGAAACCCCTCTATACACGGAAGCCCTTGCCTCCAATATATTTGGATAAGGAAGCAATTAAGGTTAAAGAAAGCCATAAGGGTGGTGGTATGACCAGTGGGTCCTTTTTCCTCCCTGTTTGTCTATGTGGACTGCACTAAGAGCAGGGCAGGTGAGGGCATACTGACAAGGCAGCCATCTATGAGACTGAATAGAAGCCCTCATCAAAAAAAGAGGCTACAACCTTGACCTTAAACTTTTGTCCTCTGCAATAAAATAAATTCATTTTAGCTGCTGAGTCTATGAAGTTGATTATGACACCCTGACGATGCTGTGACACTACTTTATGCAGAGCTGTATCTATGCTTCTCTACAATGATGATACTCAATTTCACAATACACTTAGGACTACTTTTGCTTAAGAATGTGCTGAAATGCCTGTTAGAACTTTATGATTACATGTGATAGAACTTATTTGGCATTTATCAGACTCTAGTTGTTAATGTGGTAAAATTTAACAGTAAAGAATATTTACTATTTATATTAAAATCAAAATATTCAAGAGGTTTTGTTTTTAATAGTAATGTTTTATAAAAATGTACAATATACTATGAAGCCAGAACTCATATTGTTCCTTTTTGCATCATTAAGAGATGATGATATATTAAAATGTCTACTGTCATTAGGTTTAAAAATTAAGTAGGAGCTTGGCATGGTGGCACATGACTTTAATCCCAGCACTCAAAAGGCAGAGAGGTAGGAGGATCGCTGTGAATTTGAGGCCAGCCTGAGACTACATAGTGAATTCCAGGTCATCCTGGGCTAGAGTAAGACCCTACCTCAACAAACCAAACCAAAACAGCACCCCCCCCCAATAGCAACAACAAAACTAAGAAGGGCTGGTGAGATGGCTCAGTGGTTAAAGGTGCTTGCTTGCAAAACCTGATGGCATGGGTTCAATTCTCTAGTACCTACATAAAGCCAGATGTGCAAAGTGGCACATGCACTGGAGTCCATTTGCTGTGATAAGAAGCCCTGGTCTGTGTCCATATTCATTCTCTTTCTCTATCAAATATATAAATAAAAGTATTAAAACTAAGTAAATTAGCTAGGCATGGTAGCACAGACATTTAATCCCAGCACTCAGGAGGCAGAAGTAGGAGAATTGTGAGTTTGAGGCCAGCCTGGGACTACAGAATAAGTTCCATGTCAGCCTGGGCTAGAATGAGACCCTACTTCAAAAAAAAAAAAAAAAAAGGAAAAACCAAGTAAATTAATTAAATGTAATTATTTTAAATGTATGCAAGTCTCTCTCCTAGTAGCCTTTAGGGGCAGAGGTTATGTGTTGTCCACTTCTGAGTAAACTAGTGCCCTCTACTAGGAAGTATCAAGTGGCCTGCTACAAAATTCTGTCCTTTTTAACATATTTCTCAATGGCTTAAATTATAAGAAATTATTATTTTTTTCAAATTTAAGTGAAGGAATAAGAAATCTTTAAAGTACACACACACACACATATATATATGCGCACACACGTATAAAGAAAAGGGTGATGCTGGAGATCAAATCCAGGGGCTCATGTCTATGAAGTATGTCCTCTACCACTGAACTACATAGATCACAAGCCCAGATAATCTTGACAGTTCATTGACACCTATCTCAGAGATACGTGCTTCAGCCCTTTGATGGCCTATGGCATTAGAGGTACACAGAGTGCTTCTTGAATTTTGAAATATAACTTATACATTTTACAGAGGTCTGCTTCTAAAATTACAGTTCTAAATCTAATTTTGTTAGCTGGGAATGTCCCAAGAGTATAATAAAATTTTCTCCTCATCAATTCAGAGGGTTCTCTGACCATGTTTTCATGGTAATCCCTTATTATCAACACTGAAGCTCTTCTATGACTGAGGATTCCCTCTGCTTTCATTACCCCAACATTTAAAATCCCCCTTCAAAGTAGTTTCTCTTTGCTCCTCTCATAGCATGGGAAATCTACCAGTGATAAATAAGGACACCTATAAACCTAAAGAAATTAAAAACAGGCCTTGGGAGTTAGGTACAAAATGTTTGCATTTAAGACATAAAGGGAATGTGCTGAGTCACTAAGTATTTATAATGACATGTAATTTGTTTCCTGCTATAATAATTTCTTCTGTAATACAACAGCTCCTCCACAAGTCCCCATCAAGACTATGACTTCTCAAAAATGTTAACAATGCTGACAAAGGAAACAGTGCTGCCTAAGCAAAATTAGACTGGAAGAATAATCTATTTATAAAGTTTGCTTTAAGGACAAGTAATTAATAAAGTCTGTGCTTTTGCTATCCATAAATACAGTCATGAGTTTTATATTTTTACATTCTTTTCCAACCATGTCAGGCTGTATGAATCTCATCAAAAGCATTCTAATTTTTACCCTAAGGGCAGAGAGTCTGTGCTCTAAATGAAAATAAATATTAAAGTCTACTAAGATCAACATAAGTATCAAGCAATCAAGTGTGCCCTGTGACTCCTAGAGCAGTGGCCCAGGACCATCAAGAGGACTCAAGAGGTGGAAGGACATGAAAAAGCAACATAAACCCACAGGGACAGTCCGAGTCCATTAGCAAAGAGAATTCTCTCACATTGTTAATCTGGGTCAGAGTGTTTGCCAATATTGTGAAGGGCAACGATCTCTGCCACTGATTAATGTTAACATAGAAAACCATTCACACAGATGAAGCTACAAGGAAAGGGCACATGTTGAGATTTTGCTTGGGGCTGTGAATGTAACTCAGTGGTAGAGTGCTTGCCTAGCATGTGTGAGGCTCTGCATACCACAAGCCCAGGGTGTGTGTGTGCTTTGCTTATATCTTCTCTGGAAGGTTACTAAGTGGAAGATTTTTGCTTATAGCTGAAGCCAGAATTCCAGACAGCTTGTGGGATAAGATATAACTGTAGTCCAAGTAGTAAAGGATAGTTAAAAATGGTGATCTGAGTCAACACAACCTTGCCATCAACCAGCTGCGGGACCTCTTAGCAAACAGAAAATGTCTCTTTAGTGCTTCAGGTACCCTAGTGTCTGATGAGTTGGACATTCAACTGGTTGTGGCTTCAGATCTTTTACTTCATTCAACAAATATTCACAATGCACTTACTGTATGCCAGTCACCCAGATGGGTGCTTTTATATGCAACATATCTCTAGTTATCACCTTTCCAGACGTTTGTTTAAGATCTCAGGATGAGCCAAGGCTGAAAGTTAGATTTTTCTGATCCCAACATTTATGCCCTTTCCTTACGATAACATTTAGAATCTATAACCAGAAGCTAAAAGCTACAGGTTGTAAAGCTAGCATTCTATCAGATGTGGCATTTACACATGTTTTGTTCTGGTTGTCTAGGATTTAAAAATAAAAAAAAAGCAAACATTCAAAATTGAGGAGATTTTATATATTATCCAAATGTAGTTTCTCTTGAAAAACTGAAAGATGTGTAAAGTATTCTTCCATGGCAATGGCTGCCCCCTAGGTAGGATGCTCACTTTGCACTTGACCCGCTTGACTCACCTGCAGGCTTTGTTTCTCTCTAGACATTTGGTTTGCAACCTTTGCAACTTGTCTGTGTGGATTTCTCCAAGTCACCTCATCACACTTCTCTGCTATGTTAGCCTACCAATGGCTTCAACACATCTCACTCTTGACCTTCAGCATGGCTGTAAAATTCTGACATACCGCAACACCAATGCCCTGTTCAAGAGTTAAGTATTGCATACTCCTTAGTGAACAGAGAATAATATTAGTCTAAACTCCTTAACATGACATTCTAGGCATTCTGTGTTTGATTCCAAATTATCTTTCCCATCATATTTCCTGCACCTGAGTGAGGAAATTGATGCTACCCTAAAAGGAGCTTGCTATAAAAAAACTTTTTGATGTCTTTATCAATGGTTTGCATTACAAGAAGTATGATTTTCAAATTTAAGCAGAAGGAATAGATACTATCTACAATTGATATGCACTCATCCCTCAATGATGGCTGCCTTTTACTACCCAAAGAAGCCTTAGGTAAGGAAGCACTACTGAAGATATAATGATATAAGGCCAATGGTGGTTTGACGATTGTACATACAAGCCAGATATGGTGATATGTACCCACAACCCCAGCATTAGAGAGGCTGAGGCAGGTGGATCCAGAGTTCAAGGCCAGCCTGTGCTCCACATTAAGAACTTGTCTCAAAAAGAATTATGCACATGCCAATCATAAACAAAGAGACTGAGGCTACTTAACTTTTTTGTGGTACAGGAAGCATTCTTAAAGCATTTGTGCATCAGAATCTGGACGTTTCAAGATCAAGAAGAAATACAAGATGACAAATAATAAATGAATTGAAGCAATACTTAGACAAGGATCTACATTTGGACAGAAGGCCTTTTGTATAGTGCTGGTACCTAAGGATAAATTATATTACAATCATGAACATTTTTTTTTTAGTAACAAAGATATGGTAATTCTAAAATGTACTATCAGTGCTGGAGACAGGCTCAGTGGTTAAAGTGCTTGTTTGCAAAGCTTGAAGGACTGGGTTCAATTCCCCAGTACCCATGTAAAACCAGATGTACAGAGTGGACCATGCATCTGGAGTTCATTTGCAGTGACAAGAGGCCCTGGCATGCCCATTCATATTCCTCCCCTATCTCTCATTGCAAATAAATAAAAATTAATTTTAAAAGGTACTATGGGCGCTTCCCATGCTCGCAGTCCTGCAGGAGGAAGATGGTGGTGGAGTCGCACGTCACCCAGGAGGAGATTAAGAAGGAGCCCGAGAAGCCGATCGACCGGAAGAAGACGTGCCCCCTGCTCCTGAGGGTCTTCACCAGCAACAACAGCCGCCACCACCGCATGGACGAGTTCTCCTGCGGAAACGTGCCATCCAGCGAGCTGCAGATCTACACCTGGATGGATGCAACCTTGAAAGAGCTGACTAGTTTAGTGAAAGAAGTCTACCCAGAAGCTAGAAAGGAGGGCACACACTTCAATTTTGCAATTGTTTTTATGGATCTTAAGAGACCTGGCTATCGAGTTAAGGAGATTGGCAGCACCATGTCTGGCAGGAAGGGGACTGACGATTCCATGACCCTGCAGTCACAGAAGTTTCAGATTGGCGATTATTTGGACATAGCAATCACCCCTCTAAATCGAGCACCATCTCCTTCAGGGCGTATGAGACCATATTAATTTCTATTTACTTTCTTGAATTTTATTTTTCAGGCAGTTATGTAAAATAAACTTACATATTTTTCCTCAGTTTTTGCCATTAAGCCTTTAAATTCTAAACAAATTTTAATGCATCTAAATTTCGATGTGGTATGGTATTATTATAGAAAGTCTGTATGTTTCAAGCCCTTCTGTAAAATATGAAGAAAAGTGCTCTTAGCATTCTGTGTAAAACTGTATTGTGAAATATATGTGTTTAATAAAAAAAAGGTACTATGGTATTCAAGGTGTAAAACATTAAAATGAAGCCACTCACAGAACAGGCAGTTGTTTTAGGCATAAGGAACTATGTTACAAAGCAGTGTCCCCTTCAACCAAAGGGAAAGTTATACTGTATAATTTTAAAGTTTATTAATTCTAAATAATTTTAATTCAATCTTTGCAGAGGATTCAAATCCCACTCCCATTGGAATGATTTCTCCTAACATTCTGGCATCAGACACACTCAGATGTCAGCCGCAATGTACTTCCCAGAAGTCATGTCAGCTTCAGTTCACTTTCTTGGATGGGAAAGAGAACAGATTTTACTTTGGCCAAGTATGTCTCTACAACTCTCCCTGACCCCCCAACTTAAACAAGGGAGCTTGTTTTCTTGGAAAAATAATAAAGTAACAATGTGTTTCCCCACATGCTTCCCCGTAACATCATGGATCTTTACAGCACAAAGAGTCAAGTCATTAAACATGCGACTGGACAACCAATTACTAAGCAAACAGACAAGAATTCTTAGTCAACACAAATACCTCTAACTTGAGACAGCAAAATTGCAAACAGCAGCCACAGAACAGCTCAGAAAATGTATTCTAGGGCTAGTATGAATTAAAACAAACCTCTTTGTTATTTGTTAACCTTGAAAATTTTGAATTGTTATAGAGAAATTCCTAGGCACTAGGAGGAAGCTGGCAAAACCTGATTATGAGAAAGAAGACCCATGTGTGGTAACGTAATATCCTGAGTCACAAAAGGTACACAACTGCACAACCAGCAAACATCTATTATATGTCAAATAATTTAGCATGGAACTTGAAGGGAAGATGCAGCTCTATCAGAGCCCAAGAAAATGTTTTACATATCTGACACAGGATCCTACCTAGGAGGACCTTAGAAAATGCTTTACATATCTGAAAAATCTCTGATAAGGTCCTTTTGAAATGAGCTCTGCAGCCAGCCCAATCCACATTTATATGTTCACCTATGGTCCCTAAGGAAGCCCAGGCCCAGGCAAACTTGACCTCCAGTCTTTAAAAGAGCCTGCAGAGAGCTTTTCCAGGAACATGACTTCAGATATGGCTGTCCTCTCTCCGCTCCTTGCTGAATAAAGGTATCTTTGTCTGAGCTCAAGTCTGGTCTATCTTCTGCTTCAATTTCCTTATAGAACTATCTATTACCACTTCCACATATAATGCTTAAAAACATTTTGGGTTGCACTAGTCAATATTTCTTAGGCTCTACTCCAGTGAAAGTTAACAGAATATTATATTATTTAATTCATGTAGATTCCCTTTCCCAAGCTCATATTTATCATACCTGGATGTTACAACAGGCACCAAAGACCTACATAATGCTACTAACAGTGCTGTCAAAGATTCTGTGACATTTACTATATAAGCATTTCCACTTGTCTATTGCTACATAAAAATAACAGCCAAGGTTTGAAGCCTTAAAAACAACCATTTGTTAATATGGGAACATGGGTTTCAGACTCAGACTACCTCAAAAGGTCATGACTACAAGGATTAAGTGCACTCGATACATGCAAAGTACTTAACATCTTGTTCAGCACCTGGGAAGTAATCCATTCTGGGTATGATTAAGGCAGTTTAGGGGTAAAAGCTAGGGATGTCTTTGAGTAGGGGGAGAATGAAGGTCATTTTACTTTGCTAGGGGTCAGCAATGTCAGAAGACTCTGGCCTTTGCTTATCCCTACTACCCTAGAGGAGTTCTCGTAGGAAAGAAAATCACCCTTTCAAGAATGCCCTTCCTGGAAGATTTCTGGAAAGTTTGCACCTCTCCAGAAAACCTGGCCCTAGATGACTAACATTAGGGTTGGACTGATTAGTTCAGTCCACACTCCCACAAAAGACCCCAACCTGGGTCTCAGGGTGGACTTTTCCATTTCCTCAAGTCCCGTCTTGCTATATAGGAGTTCTGTATTCTTTCCTTCTATTAAGACCTGTATCTATAAACTCTGCAATAACTGTATTATAATCTTTCTAAATTTCATCCTCTACTTTATAGATTTCATTTGTTGAAATTCATAAGAAAAGAATCCAGAGGCCACTGACTCATTGCAAGCTGTGTGTGACTGACCTCTCTGGGGCCTTAGTTCCTGGGTTACTGCCCAAGAGAAGGCTCCAATACTCTCAAATACACCCCAAATTCCCATATCATTAATACTATTATATTTTTTGAATTTCCCCCCACTTAATTCTAATAAATATCAAGTTCCTCAAAGGCAGAGGCTAAATATTTTAGGTTGAGGTTTAATCTACCAAAAAGTTCTGAACAGAAAGAATGATTTTTTAAAACTTGAATCCAATTTATTTATTACAGTATTCCTCATTTTCATTAACCTATGTTTCAGAATTCTAAACTTACAACAAATCAAAATCGACAAGCAAATTGTGTTTCGAGCTCTAAAATCTTGGGCTTGGGAAATGTCTCAGCAGTTAAAGGTGCTTGCATGAACTCAAAAATCTCAAAGCACCTCTCCCCTCACACTTGGAGAGGACTAACCTGGTAACCAGCTTTTACTGGTGAAGTATGTCTAGTTATATTAGACAACATCCTCATTCATACAAACATGTCTGACAGAATCTCAGGGTTTCAAGATCCTTAAATCCTTCTGAGT
>PVHP010032522.1:0-20008 GCA_004024765.1 Zapus hudsonius | reverse complement strand
GTGGAGGGTGAAGGCCAGCACTGGAGGCTGTCCTTTAACTCCCACACTCAACAAACATGAACACACACATATTGTACACGTAACATACAGAGAAAGAGAGATTAAAAAAGGGTCCTTCAAGCTGCCACTCAGACAGCCCTAAATGTGTCAGTTGTGGTAAACTGCTGAACCCGTCCTACCACTCCATAGCAAGAAGGTCCCAGGAGACGTGGAGAAGGGACCCCATAGACATAGCTCCACCGGGGTCACGTATTACATGGGAAACGTGGCCCCAAGAATGAGGAAATCGTGAGTGATCAGAAACCCTGGGGTGGCAAAGGGAGCCTGGAGAAGTCCCGGGGGACTATTTGACCTGTTGGCAGTCTTCCATCCTGGAAAACACCACTCATGGCTAGCTCAGAGTCCAGAGCAGAAACCAAGCCTGTTACCTTCTCACGTAGCGGCTCCAACTGTCTCCTGCGGCTCAGGGAGGAGAGAAAGTGCAGAGAAGCTGCGCCTGCCTCCGCCCGCCAGCCAGACCCAGCAGGGAATGCTTTTTATAAACTATTGTTTTGTTAATATGTAGAACTTTATACCAATAAAAAACCTTAAAATGTTTTATTGATTATTTATTTATGTGAGAGGGAGACAAAGACAGAGAGGGAAAGAGAGAGAGTATAGGTGCATCAGACAAACTGCAGACACATGCATCACTTTGTGTGTCTGGCTCTGTGCGGTACTGGGGAATCCAATCTGGCTGACAGGCTGTCAGAGCAAATGCCTTTGTGCACTGAGCCGTCTCTCCAGCTCCCTGGGACCTGGAAAAGGAAATGGTAAAAAAAAAATCATAATTACTGGGCTGGAGAGATGGTTCAGTGGTTAAGGCACTTGCCTCCAGTGCCTAAGGCCCCGGGTTCAATTCCCCAGGTCCTACATAAACCAGACCCACAAGGAGGTCGCCCTGGTGCTCTCTCTCTCTCTCTCTCTCTCTCTCTCTCTCTCTCTGTATTTCTCTGCTTGAAAATGAATAAAATATTTTTAAAAATTTAAAAAATCATAATTACTCTGAGTAACAGGATGAATGCTGCTGTTTCTTCCGATTTGTTTCGTTGTTTCAAACCTTTTTATTGACAACCTTCATACAGGTGCCTAAGAATTTAGACCATAGTCCTCTCTGGTTGCTTCCTCTAGTCCCCTCCTCCCTCGTCCCCTCTTCCATCTCCTCCCTCTTCCGCCTTTTTTTCCTCTTCCACCATCCGTGATGGAATGCCATGGGGTTCCATATTGTGCAGGTCTTGTGCAGGTAATGACAGCGCGGTGAGGTCATGAACGTAACGACCACTGCACATCCAGAAGACAGCGTACCACAGCACTCCTCCCCATCCTCAGGCTCTTACACTCTTTCCACCCCTCTTCCACGATGTTCCCTGAGCCTTGGAGGGTTGGTAGTCCCGCTCAGTGCCGAGCACTCAACAGTCACTTCTTCTCAGCACTTTGACAAGTTTTGTGTCTCCCCGGCAGTCACCAAGTGCAAGAAGAATCTTCTCTGAACAAAGGTGAGCACAACACTGACAAGTATTCAGAGGGCCATTTGATGGGCACAGCATATCCACAGTAGTAGCTAGCTTCCCTGGCCACACTAGGACCTATGATATTTTCATTTCATAGTTTTAATAGTAGCTGTGACTCATTCATTCTTTCACAGACCTCTTCTGGGTGGTGACCTGAGGTTTGAAACTCTGCCCATGAGTGTATCCAAAACTGAAGGGGGAGGCATTTTCTGGGCTTTCTCTGGATACCATATGCCTGCTGTCAGCCTCTACGTCTTGTTGGGGGGCTCTAAGAATGGTGGGCGTGGCCAGTGGAGCCCTGAGAATTTCCTGGGGTGAAGATGGCTCCCATCATTCTCTATATACATCTGCCTCTTTCTCTCTCACTCACTCTCTCTCAAATTAATTAATCATTTTAAAAAGACATTTCCTGGCAGGAGAAGGGCTCTTGGCATCTCAGTACTTTCCCATCACCGTGCACCTGCGGTGTGTGTCACTGTGTGAATGCTTTGACGAACTGTCAGTCTCCCAGGGTTTCCTGACATCGCCATAAAGAAGCTTCTCTGGGCAACAGTGAGAGTGACACTCATATTCACTCCGCCATCTTCTCTGTAATGTCTCCTGGGCCCTCATGGGTGTGTAGAGATGACTTGTCTAGTGATTCTCTGCTTCTTGGTCTTGAGTCTGGCGTCTCTCTGGTATTGGCTGTCATCTGGAAAACAAAAAAACCAGCATCAGGGGGCAGAGGCCTGCACCAGGCAGCCCACACACATCTCTGATCAGGGTATCACTTCCTGACACTTAAATCATCCATCTTCCCTGTCTTAGGAGTAAGGTTGGTTGTGTTGAATCTGATGTCATTCCCCAATGAAAACTGAAGTGAAAATAAAATCAGAGTCCTTTGAGCTCCACCAAAGTCAACAGGCCAGCAGCCTGTTCCTTTCCCAAGAGGAGGACTCCACCCGGCACAATCCAGCTGTGCCTAGTGTGTGGAAAGGTCTCTCCACCCCCCTACTGCTTCCCTCTCCAGTGACATCGTGACCAAAGTCAGTTAAAGTTGTCACTCGTGTGTGTGTGTGTGTGTGTGTGTGTGTGTGTGTGTGTGGTGTACATGCATGTACATGTATATGCCTGTGTGTGTTCGTGTGCGTTTAGAGGTCAGGTCAACCTCAGGTATCTCCCTCAGTCACCCTCCACCTTGCTTTTTTATTTTTAAGATGGAACCTAACCCTTGCCAATTCAGTGAAACTAGCCAGCCAGCGAGGCCAAGGCCCCCTCCTCTCTCACCTCCCCAGCAGTTTACATGGGTGTGTAACAGACTTTCCACTGAGCCACCTCCCCAGCCCATTAAACTTGTTAATCTTCCCCAACCCATGACATGGTGTCATCCCTACTTTGCCAATAAGGAAATGAGGCACAGAGACTGAGGACATGGGCCCTAGGAGCTGATGGGACATCTGGCGACAGAAATGTGTGGCTAACTGCTCGGCTTCACTCCCCAAAGACGCCTGTCCCCATGTCTCTTAGAGACTCCTGGCCCATGTATTGGGGGATCTTGGTTCTTGTCTTCCTGAAGAAACAAATTCAGTCAGAGACACAGACAATTTAAGCAGAAGTTTATTTCTTAAAAGTCTTTTTATTTATGGGGTGTGGGGAGTGAGCAGGTGTGGCTCACAAGGGTCTCTTGCCACTGTGAACGAATAAAAGCTTGCAACGCTTTTGGCATCTGGCTTTATAAGTGCTGGGGAATCGAGCCTGGACCAGCCAGCTTTGCAAGGCTCTAACCGCTGAGCCAACGCCTCGGCCCATGCAGAGGTCTATTTAGCACTCACTAACCACAAAGAGAGGCCGGAATGGGTTTCTCCAAAGGTCCGAAGCTGCCTGGTCACTTACCTGGAGGCCACCCAGAACCATTGCTCTTACCAGGATGCAGCTTCCGCAAGGGGAGGCCTCACCTTGTTCCTCTGTGTGTCTCCGAGTCCAACAGCCTTGTTGTGTGACAAGCACCCTGCACTGCTTCTGGCCACCTTACAGGCAGGTTCCCAGCGAGGCTGGGGAATGGTCAGGGACAAGAGGAGACAAGCTGAAGTGACAGACATAGAGAGTTTGAAGTCAGGGCCCACGGAGCCCTAGTGAATTTATAAGACATATGCAGGGGGTCTGGGAGCTTGGATTGGAGGGATAGTATGTCCTCACTGTCACCGACCTCTGATGGAAAGTCTCCTTCTGTTGGAACATGACGCATGACTTTGTCGCCAATAAAAGACCTCAGTTTCATTTCATGTCACAGTCCTAACAGACATCAGAAAGAATTTACCCTCATGACTTTCTGGAAAATCTTTTTTTTCCCAGAACGCCTGATAGATACTGAATTTAAAACATTTATAAACATTACACAGTGTACCACAAATTTTCAAATCTTGGGAACGGTGCCAGACAGAATACACTTGTAATTCCAGCATTCAGGAGGCTGAGGAAGGATAACTGAGAGTTCAAGGCTAACCTGGAATACACAGTGAGTTAGTTCAAGGCCAGCCTAGGCTGCGTAGTGAGATCTTGACTCAAAAGAAGAAAAGAAAAAACCAACAGTCTTGGTGTTTTGGGGTAGGAATGACATTTGCACATTCTTGGCAACTCCAATAGGATTTGTAATCATATGTAATCTATGCATTTTTGAGGCAGGGTCTCACTCTGGCCCAGGCTGACCTGGAACCCTGTGGCTCAGGCTGGTCTAACTTCACAAAGATCCTCTTGCTTCAGCCGCCTAAATGCTGGGATTAAAGGCACGAACCACCACGCTTGGCTAGTCTATCCATTTTAAAACCTCATTCTGAGTCCCATGATGTGAGTCAGGTTAAGGCATTCTCTGGAGAGAGCCATAGTTTAGAACTTAATCTCGAAGCTAGAAAGACCATACAGTTCAGCCATTTATTTACCAGCCGAATTCCCCCAGGGCTCGGTTTCCTGACGTCTAGCACCTGAGTAGATTTCCAAACTCTAGCCAGACTTGCAGCTGAGGAGGTCAGAGCCACCCCTGCCTCCCCTCACCTGTCCCTTCAGAGGTATAGTGCGTCCCCCTTCACATGGCTGAGCCAGGCTCTGTGCACTAGGACTGAAAGGCTGCCCTCAGGCTGTTCTAGAATGCTCTATCCCACTTCTGAACTCAGAATCCGCACCCTCCCAGGCTCCCCAGAGACAGAGGCCAACCGCCCTGCGGTTTTCAGACTTGACATGCATTTTCTCATTGGTCCACTGGGTGGTGCTGCTTTGCCCAGAACTCAGCAAGGAGGAGCCACCATTCTCCCCCTCCAAAGCCTATGAGCCCCTCCCCAGTCATCTACCTCCCTTATAATAGCGGCAGCTCCCCAAATCTCTCTTCTTTTTGTTTCACATAGTGACTAAATACCCTTTATAGACCCCCACGCCCTGCTACCCTCCCTTCCACATCTTTATACCCTCCCATTATTTTCTTTCTCTAGAGAGTCTCATTTCTAATTTCATAGTGTACATGCACAAGTTAATTTTTTTTTGCTTTTTTTGAGACAGGAGCTCAAGTACCCCAGGTTGGCCTCCAAGTCTATGTAGCTGAGGCTAGCCTGGAGCTCTTGCCTGTCTCTACTTCCCAGGTGCTGAGATCAGAGGCGTGTGCCATCACAGCTACCCTGCACGTATGTCTAGGTTGGTCTTTAAAAATGTACTCACAGAAGACAAGATCCACTTTACGGTAGCTAGAAAACATACTACAGTTACTCAACACTTCATTATAGGATAGGCTTCTATGTGTTAGGCTGTTTTGCCCAATTGTAGGTTAATGGGGTGTTCAGAGCTCAGTACGGTTAAGGCGGACTGTAGAGGGTTAGGGTTAGATTGTTTTCAACTGACAATGAGTCTATCATAACCCTGCCATAAATCGAGATAGATTCGTGCATTCTTTCACGCTTCCGTTTCTCCTATGTGACATTCAAATAGGCACTATACTTGTACTTGAACTCATTCCGTCTTTGGGCTCAAGGGGTGAGGAGGTGATAAAGAATCTGAGGATTTGACACAGTTTCCTGGGTGGTAGCTGGGTGGGGGTACATTATCAGACCCCTGACCCACCCACGATTGGTTCAGAGCTTTCTTCTTTTGTTATTTATTTATTCGCTTATTTATTCTTATCACAAGCTTATGTACGGAGCGTGGAGGCCACAGGACAGCGTTTTAGGTCCTTTCTACCTTCCACCTCCGTTTGGGGCAGGGTCCCTCATAGCTCACTCCATAAGCTTCCAGGAAATTCGGCCTCTGCCTCCCTTCTGACTGTTGGCACACTGGGATAACAGAAATCCACCACAGCTCCTGGATTTTACATGAGGTCTGGGTGTTGGAGTTGCCTTCACTTTGCTCAGACAAAACATCCTGGCCCAAAGCAGCTGGTAGGAGGAGAGGGTTCTTTTTGGCTTATAGTCATGAGGGAAAGCTTCGGATGGCAGGGAAACGATGGTGGAACAGTGTCTGGACATCACACTGTAAATGATGGCATTGGGGATAGCAAGGAAAGCCTGAGCCAGTGCGAGGTCTGAAACAGGCAGAACATCCAATCTTGTGGTAACTTGTCAGTCATCTGAGACCCATGGTGGAGTCCTTTGGGCTCCTTACAGCCAGGGGGGAAATACATCCCAAGCCAGCAGCTTTCCTTGGCAGCTGAACCACAGTCCTGGCTTTCCCAAACTCCTGGGGCCTCCACCGTGATCCGCGGCTTCATCTTTATGGCCCCACGGGGACTGCAACAGTCCTGCCCCCCTGCCCAGTGGCCATTTCCAAACAACCACATTGCAAATCCAATGACCTTCTCTTTCTGAGGCTCCCATAATCGGTGCCATGTGAGCCACCAAATTGGTTAATCCAGGGGGAATAAAGCCAACTTAAAGAGCAGAAAAAAACTCCATCATTCTTCCTGCTATCCCAATGCAGAAGAGCTGACCCAGTCTCCACTGGGGTAATCTCTCCAACACTTGCAGCTGACCTGGGCTGAAACTTGAATCATTTTCTGTGCCACATCTCTCTGCTCACACCAGTCCAGTTCTTCTAAACTCAGCCCCGATCAAGTTGTCGGGACATGGGAAGAATGAAGGAAGCCTCTCACACAAACTTCTCCTACCCCAGTCTGGGGAAAGCTCTCTTTCCTCAAGAGCCAAACTCACATTTCAGAGTTCTTTCTACATTGAGGGCTTTCGGTTGTCACAAGACTCCATCAAGTTCTACTTACAGCACAGTAAGGCATGTCTTGGTTGGAAGTTTCAAATCCTTCTACATTCCTCCTTCAAATCATTTCCAAAAGACTAAAAGCTACACAGTCAGGTTTCTAGGGGTAATGACCTCACTTCCCTGTTACCAATTAATTGTCTGTTTTTAGTACAAAACACTCCACCAAAGCAGCTGATGGAAGGCAAGGGTTTGTAGTCTTTAGGGGAAGGTTCGCCCTGGCAGAGAAAGCACGGTGTGATCAGAGCTGCTCAGGCCTGTAATCCTGTGTTGAGGGGGTGGAGACGGGAGGGTGGCTGGGGATGCCTGGTGAGCCAGGGGAACTGAAGACGGAGAGCGAAATCAGAGGGAAGAGTGACAGAGGAGGAATCCGATGTCTTCCTCTGGCCTTCTCACGTGCACACATGGAAATCTGCACACACATGTATATAGATTACACACACGCACACCACATATGACATGTGGTGGTTTGATCCAGGTGTCCCCCATAAACTCCTGTGTTCTGAATGCTTGATCCCCAGCTGATGGCAATTTGGGAATCGGAACCTTGTTGGAGGTGTGTCATTGGGGGACGGGTATGGGCGTTCCAGCCAGCTTCCCCTTGCCTGTGTTGGGCACCCTCTCCTGCTGCTGTTGTCCACCTGATGTTGGCCGGGAGGATGTCCAGCCTCTGCTCATGCCATCATTTTCCCTGCCATCATGGAGCTTCTCCTCGAGTCTGTAATCCACAAACTGCTTTTGTTGGGTTCTTTGTCGAAGCAATGAGAAAGCTGACTGCAACAACACACGCCAAAAAAGCCTGTTTGGGTGTAAAGTTGCCAAGGGGTGGATTTGTGACGATTAGTACTGTCAACGAGACAGGATCTAGAATCTCCTAGGAAACTCATCCACAGACGTGTCCTGTGGAAGGGATTGGGTCGAGGTGGGTTGTCATAGCAGGTTCCTGCCGGCAGGCGTCGCCTCACACTTCAGAGAGTAAGAGGACAGCTGGTGTGGTGCCCCTGAAAATCCATTCCTTAGAAAGGCAGGTACACGTCAAGCATTTTTTATTCTCTTCTATTCCTTCACCTAATTGTGCCCCTTAGCAGAATACCTGGGATTGGGTGGGCAGAGGATACAAGAGGGGACCCCGGGCACCTGAGGGATCATCTCAGTGGAGACTCTACAATTAGAGAGAAGGGACTTTGGGGTGTCCAGGGCGCCTCCTACCTCAGGCCCCATCTAGAGGTCCTCCAGCCATGATGTGACCAGGGGCTGGGCACTGTGACTTACAGATACATGGATTTGCATGTTGGTTTCTCCGGCCAAATATTTCTCTTCATTTTGGCTTTAAAAGGAAAGCTTTCCTGGTGGTAATTTTTACTTACAGACCCAATAGAGCAAGCTATAAATAAAGATCTCTCAATGGCTCCATGCTGAGAATATATTAGGCCATTTTCACTGTAATTTTTTTTTAAAAGAAATTGCTCAGACTTTTAAAATTGGAGTTAAAAGCTCTCTACAATGTGGTGGTAATGGTTAAGTGGATAAAGCACTTTGTTCAAGCCCAAGTGTGTGGATTTGATCCTCAGACCCCACATGAAAGGAAGCCTTGGGTGGACTTCTGTAATCGCAGCACACTGCCAGAGAGATGGAATTTTCCAGAAGCTTTTGAAGCCAGCGCAGTAAAGAACAACAGTAGAGCGAAACCAGAGAGAGAAACTCTGCCCCAAGTGAGACATGACTTCTAGCCAAATAAACTGATTCTTACTTTGCTTAATGTCTTGGGATAGTAGGACCCGTGTTTTCCCCACACAGGTTAATTGTTTTTGAACTTACTGAATCTACTAATAATGAAATATGGGGATACCGTGGTCCATTAAAGGACAGTCAAGAGACATCTCCGCGTAATTTGAACAAAGAAAGTTGTCTCTAAAGACTTGTTAATGATTTAAAGATCATTTTAAAAATAATGATAATTAACTACTCTGCAGAAATAAAAGAGAGCTGTAACTAAATAATCAAAAGGAAACTATTGGGCTGGAGAGATGGCTCAATGGTTAAGGCGTTTGCCTGCAAAGCAGAAGGACTGGAGTTCGATTCCCAGTACCCATGTAAAGCCAGATGCACAAGGTGCCCGGTGTGTCTGGAGTTTGTTTGTAGTGGCTGGAGGTGGCACCCATTCTCCCTCTCTGTCTGCCTCTTTCTCTCTCTCACTCTCTCTCAAATTAATTAATTTTAAAAGGAGACTATTAAAGGCTGGCATTATCTTAAAGGGGAGAGGAAACCTCCCCAAAATCAAAGCAGTCCTTGTTAGTGGCCAGCAGGTCTCCCCCAAAGCAGAAACCTGGTAGGCAGAAGTGAGGGGCATCACTCAGCCATCAACTGAGGAACCCTCCGGCGCCCCTGCTGACCAACCTTGGCCTTGTGGCTGTGGGTGGAGAAATGCCAAGGCAGGAGATCGCCATCAAGCTTTGCAGCACCAAATAATTATTTTCAAAAGAATATGTGTCTGGAAACTGGACTGCGGAGGCTCTCTGTGGGCTTGTTTGTGTTCTGAGAATAGCGCCACAGGAGATGATCCCCGACCCCAAGCTTCTACCTCGACACAGAATCCCTTTCTCTGAGGGGAGCTCCGTCAAGTTTTCCTAAGTTTTCCTACTCTTATCCCTGTGGCTTCTCATGGAGCAGACAAGGAATGAAGCTGCAGGGCAGAGGCAGAGGGCAGAGACAGGCAGAGGCAGAGGGCTGGGGGCCAAAGGCCCTCTCCCAGTCACAGCTCTGAAACCCTTGGGCTTGAGAAGACCTCTTCTCTCTTGGTGCCTCAGGGTCTCAATGTGTGAAACCAGAGTTGCTCCCACCCTAAGGCCCCCTCTGGAAACCAAAACAGGAGGGAACTGAGGGGGCAGAAACAAGAGTGCCCCGGGAATGAGCATAGGTAAGTGTGGCCCACCAGGAGAGCCCAGCCTCCGGCCCTCCTCCCTCTCCCCTTTGCTCCTTGGGAAGAGAACTTCAGAGAAATCCTAGGCGGCCTGAGTCATCAGCTTGAACGTCACGTGGATGATTTACTGGCGCCCAGCAAGCTAATCCTACAGGGACTCATGGCTGCGAACTCCAGCTCTGCCTCCACGTGGGGACTCTGCATGGATACAATTCGAATCTTCCACATCTCACTGACCTTCCTGGTCTCCCCTTCTCTCCACACAAAGCTTTCCCACTCTTCCCACTCAAGCCCACTGACACCTGGCAATCTCCTCTGAGCTCCGATAGGCATCAGCCTCCGGGTCAAGGTGCTCCTCTCTCCCCCAGTGCCCTGCTCTGGACTGGCTGTCATATCACCCACATAGACCCTAATAGACACTGGGGACCATTGCAGGCAGTGTGACTTATAACCACGCTCTTTGCAGTGGTTACTGGAGAGAACAGTTAATAGTCTGGCTTGACCACCTTCTCATCACACTGAGTTCCTGATAAGAAACCTCCAAGAATCCCACAGTTAGCCCAGAAATAATCAGTCTTTGTCCTGAATCAGACAGAACAATGTCTAGCTGGTGGGTGGGTTTAGTTCGCCTCTGGAATCTCAGGGGCTCCAACACTCCAAACAGCCCACAGCCAGTGAGCTCTGGGAGAACAGGCAGCCTTGGAAATGTCGCCTTTTATCAGTGTGGCCGCGCTCCTCTCTGACTCCAGCATTCGGCAGAAGGATCTCAGGTTGAGGCCGGCCTGGGCTGTAGAGCAAGGGGAGGAGGGGGCTCAGCGGTTAAAGACGCTCTTTTGCTTGCAATGCCCACCAGACAGGGTTCAATTCCCAAGCAGTCCATGTAGGCCAGACCCTGAAAGTGGCCTATACGTCAGTGTTCACTTGCAGTAGCGGGAAAAGGCCCTGGAGAGCCCATGAATGGGCACACACACAAAATACACACACATGCAACACATACACACACACACACATAACACACACATACACACACATACACACATACACATACCACACACATACACACACATATACCACACACCACACACACATAAACACATACCACACACACATACACACACATACACACTCACCAAACACACATACACCACCCACACATACACACACATAACATACACATACCACACACACATACACACCACACACATATACACATACCACACACATACACCACACACACACAACACATAAACACACACACATACACACCACACACACATACACACATACATATACACACACAAAACACACACA
This sequence comes from Zapus hudsonius, assembly GCA_004024765.1. NCBI lineage: Eukaryota > Metazoa > Chordata > Mammalia > Rodentia > Dipodidae > Zapus > Zapus hudsonius. The sequence goes on along the minus strand of PVHP010032522.1, from coordinate 9,004 downwards.
TACACACATATACACACACAACAAATACACAAAAACATACACACATACACATACAAAAACACATACACACATATACATACATACACACATACACCACACACACACACAAAGCACACATACACACATACATACACACAAAAAACCACACATACACACACAAATAAATGGTTTTTAAAAATTAAACGAGGAGAAGGAACGATTCCTTTTGGTTCTCACGGGAGGCTCTCAGGGTGAACTTGGCCCGACCTGGCTTATCTGGTCAAACATCCTCTGGCCTACCTCACGGGGATTAGAGTTTACGACTCCAGAGCTTCCTTCCCTGTGTCCTGCCAGGCTCATGGTTTCTTTTATGGGAAGACGGATGGGTGTGTGGGAGCTGAAATGCAATTCACCTTTTCCTCACTGCCCATCCAAGGCCGGCAAACACCGTCATTAAGGGAGTGTCCAAGCACAGGCTGATGGCCAGATGCTGAAAGACTCCACACTGACCGATGATGGCTGGCGATCAGGAGTCCTGAGATGGCGTCCACCCTCACAAGTCTGTGAGTCCCCTTCTGATGCAAGGAGGGAAAGACTAAGTGGACAAGTCCTAACTCCGAGAGCCCCCATCTTGGCACTGGGTCAAATATCCTGCCTTGAGGGTTTCCTGTGTGGATGTCTCGTCTTCTTAACTTAACTGTAGGCTCCCTCCACAGTACCTGCAGGTGTCTGTCTTCTGCTTTGGTCTCCATGGGACTTGGCCCACAGCTCAACCCAATGAACACTGACTCTTTGGTCTGCTAGCGGCACGTGACTCTTCCCCTCGAAGCTGCAGGTGCTGGAAAATCAAGGTTACATGGAGAATAAAGCGAACGCTGGAGGTGACCCAGGACAACAGGACACTCGAGGGAAAGAAGAGCTTCTGAATCAGTAGAGAGGTAGAGATCAGAAAGGGGTCTATCCAGGTGGTGGCATACGAACTTCAAATCTGTGAAAGATTTTTTTGAGTCACTTTGTGTCCGAGTCACAATATGAATTTAGTCTGAAAAGTACAGAAAATAACGAAGAAGAACAAAAAAAATAACCCACAATGACTTCTATGCCGATAAAACAACCATTACCCTTTGGGGATACATCTTTCCTTGTTTTATCTATATACACATTGATTCACAAATATCTCTCAAATCTATCTGTAAATAGGTATAGCTATGAAAGCGCATTTGTTTGTGACTAGACACACACACACACACACACACACATATTTAGAGACAATTTTTTGATTAAAATTTGGACATGAGAAATGACAGGTTAAAAAAGGAGTTGAAGCCCGGTGTGGTGACGCACGCCTTTAATCCCAGAGGCAGAGGCAGGAGGATCGCCATGAGTTCAAGGCCACCCTGAGACTACATAGTGAATTCCAGGTCAGCCTGGGCTAGAGTGAGACCCTACCTTGAAAAAAAAAGGAACAATTTGAGCCCAGATAGGGAAAAGAAAAGATGGAGGGACAAAAGAATGTTCCAGAAAGTGTATATAAAACTGAATTTAAATACTACCTCTGCATCTATGAAAAAACCCAATGAATTATTGACCCATGGTAAACCTGTCTTAAACAGAGATAAGAATTGTAATGTGGGGTGGGTTGTAGTTATTTTATGATTTTTCATTGGTTTTTATTTTTGTTTGGTTGGTTTGGGTTTTTTTTTTGTTTGTTTGTTTGGTTGGTTTTTGAGACAGGATTTCATGTACCCAAGGCTGGTCTCAAACTGGCAAAGTAGTTCAAGGCTGGTCTTGAACTCTTAATCCTCCTGCCTCCACCACAAATGCTGAGATTACAGGTGGTCATCATCATACCTAGATGGAGCTCAGGAACACCTTAGCGTGTCAAGTGTGTGGAATAATGCGTCTAGAGAATGCGGCACACAGGTATCTGAGTATCTGTATGTCACTTGCTTCTGGTGGAAAAACATATCCAAGCAAGATGGGGACCTTGAATAACTCAGTCATGACACCCTGTGGACCCTGAGGACTTCCTTCTTGGTTAACTGTTCCAGTTACCTTCTTGTTGCTGAGACAAAAAGACTGGCCGGAAGTAAGTCATGGCAGGAAAGGGTTTATTTTGGTTTTTAGTCTCAAGGGCTTCATGGCAGGGAAAGCGTGACAGAGCAGAGACTGGGTGGGATATCTTGTCCCAATAGCTGGGAGGGAGCAGCGAGAGTGATCTAGCTAGTGAACACCCAGTAGGGCTACTAAAGATCAAGATCATCCCCAGTGACACACCCCACCACTTCCCAATGACTCCACCAGCTGGGGATTGAGTGGGAGACTGAATCACTGTTGTGCCAAATTTTGGGGTCCCCAAAGACCACTCGGGAGTCAAAACGATGCAATCACATTAGGGTCTTTATTGCAGGCTTGAGCCAGGTCTCTCTCTCTCTCCTTATTGATGCAGCAGATCAGGGAGAAGAGCCCTGAGCCCAGAATTAGCAGGGTTTTTATAGGGACTTAAGCGGGGGTCGGGGGTTTCCAACTTGGCAGTTACATCTAAAAATTGGTTGACATCTAAAAATTGCTTAGCAAGTACATAAAGAATATATTTTGGCTCTAGGTGATGAGTTGATACCACAGCATCTTGACCTCACACAGTCCTGTGTGAGCTAAAGAAATGGGTACAAGGGCAAAATTCAAAACTGAGGACGTGGCACTCGTGTAGTTTCAAAGTCTCCAAACAACATGGATGAGTCAAAATAACTTTTCAGAACACAAGCAATTTCCCAAAACATGCTTATCAATTATTCCTGCACTTGGGTTGCCCTGCTCGTCGCCCAGGGCGATGTTCTAACCTAGTATAAACTATTCTCCGTCTCATCTTCAAGGACTCCTTTCAGCAAGGTTTATCTTAAAATGGCTGTGCTTATGCTAAGACCATGTTATGCTTTATTGGGGTCTCATTCTCACAATCACAAACATATGAGGCTTTGAGGGCATTCGCTTTTAAATCACCACAATAACCATAAGAGAAAGTTGGTCAGAAATGGTAATGGGGCTCCTTAGAACTCTATCTGTAAGCAAGAGCCTGCGTAGTGCACTGGGCTGGTCCCCTGCTTGGGATTCTCCTCTCGTCAGACACACTGCTCTAGGCCGCAGGCCAAGGGTGCTGGCTCCTTGTAAATTACTGTTATTGCTGTGTTCATAATCCCTAAAGGTCTCAGATCCTCACGATGCAGGCTAGTCTGGCAGAAAGCTACCTTCTCTTTTCCTGGGCCGCAGGCTGCTGTCCCCGAGCAAGACATGAGGCACAGGGAGAATCACTTGGGGCCACCAATTTTGTTGAAGTATCTGTTTGCATAATCCACTTTTCTCCTGGAGCCATAAAGATAATTGCTCACTCATCTCCGCAGAAGAGGCCGTTACTGAGATTTGGATTTTTAATATCAACCCTATTTATGAGCTCTCAATTCATTAAGCTGTCAAGACAAACAGATGGCATCTCTAATCGGTGTGTGGACAGAATGGCCTGGAGAGAGAGGAGATTGGTCAATAAAAAACTGTTTGCACTGCCATCAAGTGTGGCAGTACCTTCTAGAAGAGGCACCTCACCCAGAGAATTACAGACCATAAACCTCACCTGAAATCACTGTTGGGAGAGACAGAGTGGGGGAAGTCAGGAGACAGGGGTTCTGGAAGGAAGACTGAATGGTGGGTGTTCAGGAAAGTTCAAAAGCCCACACTGCAGGGCTACAAAATCAACCAGCTGGTCAAGAAATACACCCCTGTGCAATAGTGGCTCACAGCCTCTGTGGGGTAACAACTGTTCTCTGATTGGACATGAGGCCCGCTCAGTGGGAGAGAACTCATATCTGGTACTGGAAACGAAGTCAGAATTCCACGGTCAGGAAACTCAGGCTTCAGAGAGAAGCCCCCACAGCTCTCTGGAAAAGAAGAGTGGGCTTGTACACCAAAAGGTCTCCCAAATAATTTTGCAAATCCTCCTTCAACCCAAGCTGCTCTAACTTTTGGTTGGAAAATCTGTTTTATTTTACAGATGGCGGAGAAAACGGAGGAGAACCAAGATCCATCAATAAGACAAGAAGAGAAGAAAAAAATAAGACAAGAAGATAGCCAACTGTCCACCATGAGATGTGCCACCTCTACCACATCTACCAGGGAGCAGGGGAACTTGCAGAGGAAGTGGTGATTACATACTGCTCTTACTGCTGGCCTGACAACCAGCTCCAGGGTGATGGTGGCAGACAAGGTGATCAATCAAACCCCGTCAAAGCAGAAATCCAGAAGCCACAGAGAACTCAACACTAAATAAGACTGCCAACAGGCCTGCCATGGCTCAGGGAACATTGTGGAAGAGGGGATGGAAAGATTATAAGAGCCACAGAGTGGGTAGGAATACCCTGGGGCATAGTCCCCCTACCCAGCTTGCTGGGGTTTTTTTTTTTTCTTTCATGAGCTCAGCAATTCTTGGGTCTCTACTCTCCTATGGGACAGGAGTTACTAGAGTCTCACTAAGCTGCCCAGGCAGGCCTGGAATTTACCATCCTCTGATTCCCAATTAGCCAGGATGACAGGCTTGTGCCACCAGACCCAGTCGAAAATTATATAATTTTTAGAAGACATAGTTATACTGTTAATCCCAAATGTAAATGTCTGAAAAACAACTAAAAGAACATCTCAGACAGAAAAACTGTGTTCACCCCCCACCTATCCACCTCCCCACCCCACCTGTCTACTCCCCCTCCCTACCTGTTCACCTCCCCACCCACCCGTCCAGCTCCCCCTCCCCGCTTCCCATATTCCCCACCTCCAGCCCCAAAGAACCTAAAGGAAGCCAGGAGTGGTGGTACAAACCTATAATCCCAGAACTCATGAGGCCCAAGCAGGAGTTCATGAGGTTCAAGGCCCATTAGGACTACATAGTGAATTTGAGGCCAGATTGGGCTACTTAGAGAGAAGAAGGAAGGAGGAGGCGAAGGGAGAAGGCGGAAGGGAATCATCTAGAATTTGCAATGAACCCAAGATCCATTCTGTTAGTGACAACCTCCCACCTTCTTATTTAAAAATATGGCCAGGTATGGTGGCCTTTAATCCCAGCACTGGGAAGGCAGAGGTAGGAGGATCACTATAAATTTGAGACTAGTTTGAGAATACATAGTGAATTCCAGGTCAGTCTGGGCTAGAGTGAGAACCTACCTTGAAAGAATATACATATGATCATGAAAACCATCTGTGGAGCTGGGGTGATGCCTCAGCCAGCAAAGGTTCTGCTTCAAAAGTCTGAGGTCCTGAGTTTGGATCCGCAGTACCCCATGAAAGCAGGATGCATTTACAATCCGTGTGTTAGGGAGGCAGAGACCTGAATACTGCTGGTTGTTTTGACCCAACTGATGAGCTCCAGATTCAATGTGAGACCCTGTCTCAAGAAATAGGGTGAACGGGGCTTTAGACATGGCTCAGTGGTTAAGTGCCTGCTGTGGTCAGCTTTCTAGTTGCTGCGCAGAAAGAGCCCAAACAAAAGCGGCTTGTGGAGGAATGGATTTGTTTGGCTTACGGACTTGAGGGGAGACTCCATCCTGGCAGGGAAAACGATGGCATGAGCAGAGGGCTGGACATCACCTCCGCCACAGCACTGCAAACAGCGGCAGGAAGGTGTGCCAAACACTGGCAAGGGGAAGCTGGCTGATAACCCCCATAAGCCTGCCCCCAACAACACAGCTTCATCGAGGTTGTAAAACCCAAACTACCATCAGCTGAGGATCGATCTATCAGAACACATTCATTTGTTTGTGGGGGACACCTGGATCAAACCATGACAGTGCCCTTCCTGCAGGAGCCCGAGGGCCTGAAACCACCTGATTTACAATCTCCAGTTCCCACGTCAACAGCTGGGTGTGGTCACTCAGGTCTGTAACCCCAGTCCTGTGGAGAACAGACCAGAGAATCACCTGGGCTCACAAAAGGCAAGCCGGGAATCAGTAAGTCTGTCCCAAGGAAAAAACAGGTCGGTAAGTGATGGAGGGAGACACCTACTGTTCTCCTCTGGCATCCACGAGTGAGCCCACAGGACGATGCAGGCCAGCACATGAGGCACCCATCAGCACAGACATGTATATACACCACAAACACCACACCACATATACTATGCATATACAAAAAAAAAGAGTGGAGGGAGGCCTGAAGAGATGGCTCAGTGGTTAAGGCACTTGCCTGCAAAGTCTAAGGACCTGGATTCGATTCCCCAGCACCCACATAAAGCCAGATGCACAAAGTGGCACACGTGTCTGGAGATTTTTTCAGTGGCTAGAGGCCCTGGCATAATGTGCCCATTCTCTCTATATATCTGCCCCCTCATAAATAAATAAATATATAAATAAATAAATATTTTAAAAATAGAGTGGAGGGCAATTGAGGAAGGCACCTGATGTTGCTCTCTGACCACACGTGCACACACGCGCAGCCGTGTGAACATGCATACGTGCAGTACACCTATACACATGCAGCAAAAGGTGGGTGCCAAGCCTAGAATGATGCAAGTGTCTTTCCGCATTAATTCTGGCTCAGCCCTTTCCTGTGCAGATGACGCTGGGGACAGACGTGCAAGTCTGGACCAGCCTGCTCAGTACGTGGCGCTGCGAACGTGGGGCAGCCTCATTTCTGCCAGAGGCTTCCTGAGTCTAGTGGGGTTGGTCCGTCATTTGGTGCTCTGATCAGATGTGGAGAAAGAAAGGAGGGAGTGGTGGCAGGGATTTACCCAGGCTTCAGGTTGGCATGTGAGCTGGATAGCAGTCTGGGGAGTTAAGAGAAAGTGCTGAGCAGGGAAGGAGGAGGAGGAAGATGGTTAATTCAGTTCAGTGTCCAACAGTCCTGGGATTCCGGCAAGATGCAGCTGAGAGAGGAGAAGAAGAGCTGTAGATGAGTGACCCCCACAAGCACAAGGAGGGAGAGAGGGAGGGCATCCTGGACACAGCCTATTTAAGGCAGAGAGGACATGGATCTGAACAGGCAGATGGGAAGGGAATGGGCAGGAGATAGCAGGGCTGAGAGACTGAGGAGGGGCCCTAGAGTGGTGTCATTCACTGTTGTAAGTTAGGCAGTGTGCTGGGAATAGACCCAGCAGCCCATGGGGAGGGAGGGTGGGGAGAGGGGGAGGCAATTCGTGTGCTTCCTGTTTCCAACAGTAGATAGAAGGAAAATAGAGCAAAACTAGAGAAGAAGGGAAAATCAGCCAGGTGTGATGGTGCTCCTGGGAGGCTGAGGTAGGAGAAGCACTGATAAGCTCAAAGCCAGCCTGGGCTACAGGGTGAGTTCCTGGTCAGCCTGGGCTAGAGTGAGACCTTGCTTCAGGAAGAGAGAAGCAAGAAAGGAAGGAAGAAGAGGAGAGGAGAGGAAGGAGGGAGGGAAGGAAGGAAGGAGGAGAGGGCTGGCTCAGAGCGGGGCTCAGGAGACACAAAGGTCTAAACTTGGAGAAAGGGGATGTCTTCAGGCTGACTAGGCAGTAAGAGCCAGAGGCTGGCCCAGGTAACATGTACCAAATGTCTGTCACATCCTGTGATGAAAAACAAAATACACCCTATGCTGGCAGGACACAATGTCGCACACCTGTAACCCCAACATTGGGAGGTAGAGGCAAGAGGATCAGGGGTTCAAGCCTCAGTTACAAAGCGAATTTGAGGCCAGCAGGGGCTACATAAGGCCATGTGTCTAAATAACAACAGCAATAATACTAGTAAAATCATAATAGTAATTCCATCCTGTTTTGATTAATATTCACTGTCAACTTGACTGGATTTACAATTGCCTAGAGGACTGGGTGTGTATGTAAAAGTGTTTCCAGAGAGGGTTCGTTGAAGTGGGGGGAGACCCATACTGAATGTGGGTGACACCATCCCACAGTCTGAGGACCTGGACGGAAGAAACAAGGTGCAGAGAAGAGAGAACCAGCAGAACGTGGACATTGCCTTTACTCGTTTCCTGAGCTTCCGTGAAGTAAGAAGCTCAAACACTCCTGTTCCACACTGATGAACTCTGCCATGTCCTCCCGCCTCAACAGACCACATCCTCGGAAACTGTGAGCCAACATAAAACCTTCCTCCCTGAAGTTGTTTCCGTCAGGGATTTTGTCACAGTGACCTAAACGTTACTGATACTTATCCCAAGTACTGCCTTTGGTGTCGTATGGAAGGCGGTCCTACGAGGCACTCATTGTTTTAATCTTTATCTGCAAGGAGAGAGAGGGGGGGAGAAAGAGAGAGAGAGAGAGAGAGAATGGGCACACCAGAGCCTTCTGCCTCTGTAATCAAACTCCAGATCCACATGTCACTTTGAGTCTCTGGCTTTATGTAGGTACTGGGGAATCAAACCTGGGGCTGGCAGCCTTTGCAAGCCAGTGCTTTTAACTGCTGAGCCATCTCCTCCCCAGCCCAGGCACTCATCTTGTTGATGAAAACTTCCAAGGTCCAGGAATGTAAGTAACTTTTGCAGGGTCACACTGTAGTAAGCATTCAAGTTCATGTTCAAGTCCACGTCTTTGGGTGTCATGCACAGCAGCAATCCTGGGGCCCCCGACCAGTCCCAACTCCATTTTTGTTTTCCTTACTGGAACTTGCTAAGTGTTCTTCTGCCCTGAACAATAACAAATCACACTGAACACATCAGTGGAAAAATCAGTTCATGACTAAAATATGTACAGTGTAATATTTTTAAAAGTTCATCGAACATAAACACATAAATCCTACTGCCCTTGTGGCTATGAATGAGAAAATGTTACATGGTTGACTGAAAACAGTGATATATAAAAACAAGAGACTCTGGATGAAGAGTGTCTTCCCACCCCTCTTCTCGGCTAAAGTTTACCAAAACAGCTGTAAGCGTCTGTGCTTATGGTTATGACCTTGCACACCATCTTACTCCACCGTCAAGTGCCAACCACGCACACACTGGGCTCTGCTCAACACCCTTTTCTAACACCTTCAAGGGACACCCAGAGAATGCTGCCTAAGTTCTTCTGGTGTTGTTC
>PVHP010032521.1:0-20211 GCA_004024765.1 Zapus hudsonius | reverse complement strand
GCTTGAAAATGAATAAATAAAATATTTAAAAAAAAAAAGAATATATAAAGATATTATTACCCACATTAAACCTCCCAATCTTGTTTGTAAGGATTTTTTTTTGTTTTGTTTTTTTTGAGGTAGGGTATTGCTCTAGTCCAGGCTGATCTAGATTCACTATGTAGTCTCAAAGTGGCCTCGAACTCACGGCAATCCTCCTACCTCTGCCTCCTGAGTGCTGGGATTAAAGATGTGTGCCACCATGCCTGGCAAGGATTTTTTAATATAAAGATTTAGATTAACCCCTAAAAAATTAAGACATAAATAGTTTCTAGTGTGGTGGCTCATTCCTGCAATCCCAATACATTAGAGGTAGTGGCAAGAGGACCAGGAGTCCAAAGTCATCCTCAGTTATGTAGCAAGTCCAATGCCAGCTTGGGATACATCAGATTCTGATTAAAGCCTGCCAGATGAATGCTAATTTGTGAGAACCACTAAGTTATAAATAATTAGAGCAGCAAAAACTCAGAAGCAAATATCAACATCTAGTAATAGGGTTATGGCTCAATTACAACTGTACTCTGTCAATTCAATGGAGTAATAATACATAGTGATTATTAGTAGTAACTACAAAGGCTATCCGGCCACAAGGAAAATTGTTATGATAAAATAAAGCAATCTGGGTATGGTGGCACATGTCTTAATCCCAGCACTCGGGAGGCAGAGGTAGGAGGATCACCATGAGTTCAAGGCCACCCTGAGACTACACAGTGAATTCCAGGTCAGCTTGGGCTAGAGTGAGACCCTACCTCGAAAAACAAAACAAAACAAAAAAAAAAGAACAGACATGGTGGCACATGCTTGTAATTCCAGCACTCGGGAGGTGGAGGCAGAAGGGTCGCTGTAAATTTGAGGCCACCCTGAGACTACAGAGTGAGTTCCAGGTCAGCCTGGCCTAGAGGGAGACCCTACCTTGAAAGAACAAACAAAAAAGGATGGATGAACACTTTACCAGTAAGTGACTATCTAATACACATACAGGAATGACCAAACAAAGTCAGCAAATCTATGCGAAGGCCTACCGGATCAGTGTGTTCCCAATCTGGTGCCGTATTTCATTCCACTCCTCTTTGCTTTTACGAGGCCAAGAATTCAAGTTCACCTCTTGTTCACTGGGTCTGTGGTTCAACTTCATGGCCAGTGTGTCTTTCCTCTTGACTTTGTTGGCCAGAGCACCTTTACACAAGGGGGAAAATGTTGCAGTATGAAGGCAAAGTCAAGCCTCAATCTCCTGAGGAGATAGGCAAGACTCTACATGAACACAACTCCCAGAATGCCACCACTTGGCTTTACAAGACCCAGCCAAGCACAGAGGATGGAATGAAGCACAGACATTTAAACATCTTTTTGGCAAGATGGACTCTACTACTGGACTCTGCACCATTCTCCTTTAGTTAAGAGTTTCTATTAGGCAATCTAGCCTCTAAATTAAAACAAAAGAGTTTTTTTTTTTTTTTTTTTTTTTTGCCGGGCATGGTGGCGCATGCCTTTAATCCCAGCACTCAGGAGGCAGAGGTAGGAGGATCTCCGTGAGTTCAAGGCCAGCCTGAGACTACAGAGTGAATCCCAGGTCAGCCTGGGCTAGAGTGAGACCCTATCTCGAGAAAACCAAAAAAAAAAAAAAAGAAAGAGTTCTGTTTTTTAAATTATTTTTTATTTATTTTTAAAGCTTTTGTTTCTGTTTTTTGGAGGCAGGGTCACATTCTAGCACAGGCTGACCTGGAAATTACTCTGAAATCCAGGTTGGACTCAAACTCACAGTGATCCTCCTATCATAGCCTCCGGAGTGCTAGGATTAAAGGTCTGTGTCAGTGTGGCGGCTCAAGCTTAGTTTGTTTGCAAGCAGAGAAAGATAAAGAGATAGACGAAGAAAATGGGCACTTCAGCTGCTGCAAATGAACTCCAGATACATGTGCCACCTTGTGCATCTGGCTTCACCTGGGTACTAGGGAATCGAACCAGGGTTGTTGGACTTTACAGGCAAGTGCCTTAACTACTGAGCCATCGATCCAGCCCTAAGCTGAGGTTTTTAATTTTGTTTTTGTTATTTGGTGCTGGGACTGGGTCAGGGCCTGGTGCAGCCTAAGCACATGTTCTGTACCTGTACTACATCTCTGGTTCTTGAGCTAATAGCTCTAAAACAAAAAACAAAAACCCGAATGATTCAATCTGGGTGGATCCCTCTCAAGTCCCTCACAGGGCCTTTCAACAACAACAACCAGATGACAGTGTCCACTCACTATACTTGCTAAGACCAAGCAGTGGGATCTGTAAAAGAATCTTCTTGCTGGGGATATAGCTCAGTGGTAGTGCTTGCCTAGCATGCATGAGACCCTTCAGTCCCCCTACAGCAAGGCAGAAAACAGAATAAAGAATGTTCTCTTCTGCTTTTCCCTTCCTTTCTTACTCTGATGGCTTTCATCTTCATCCTCTTCATCTCGGTACTGAATAGGACCCTCAGAATCTGAGTCACTCTCCTTCTCTTCTTCTTCCTCTTGTAGACACTGGGGCAGTTTAGGAGTATCTGAGGTAGATGTCACTTCTTCATCAAACGCCAGTGGGCAGGCTTGCTCTTCATCTTCTTCATCGTCTGGACTAACAAATTAACACAGTTTATATTTTCTTTTTAAAAACAATGAAGATTTTCAAGAGAAATGTCTGAAATATCCACTAAAAGTACATTAGATTAGTCAGGTGTAGCCAGGCGTGGTGGCACACGCCTTTAATCTCAGCACCCGGGAGGCAGAGGTAGGAAGATTGCCGTGAGTTCAAGGCCACCCTGACACTACATAGTGAATTCCAGTTCAGCCTGAACTAGAGCAAGACCCTACCTTGAAAAACCAAAAAAGACTACAGTGTAGATATTACTACATGTACAGATGACTAAAAATGGAAAAGCTGAATAACTACACCACGATACACCAGGAATGGTAGAGCTATAACTTGAATCCAGGGCCATCTTACTATAATACAAAGGCTCTTAATCACCATGTAATACATTTATTTTACATCATATAAAACTAATGGAGGGGCTGGAGAGATGGCTCAGTGTTTAAGATGTTTGCCTGCAAAGCCTAATGACCTGGGTTGGATTCCCCAGTACCAATATCAAGCCAGATGCATAAAGTGCTGTATGCAACTAGAATTCATTTGTAGCGCTGGAGGTCCTGGTGGGGCCATTCTCTCTTTTCTCCTCTCTCTCTCCTTGCAAAAAAAATTAATTAATTAAAAAACAAAACAAAAACCTAGTGCTATTTTTATTTATTTATTTTTATTTATTTATTTATTTTGGTTTTTCGAGGTAGGGTCTCACTCTAGCCCAGGCTGACCTGGAAAATTCACTACGGAGTCTCAGGGTGGCCTTAAACTCACAGCGATCCTCCTACCTCTGCCTCCCCAGTGCTGGGATTAAAGGCGTGTGCCACCACGCCTGGCTTAAATAAAATATTTTTTTAAAAAGGTTATAGAAGATCAGTTTAAGTTTTAGAACATATTCTTTTGGAAGAAAATTCTTCGTACTTAGCATTCACAAATATTACATTGTACATGATAGTCTTAAAAATAATTTTTTCCTGCATGCAGAAATTAGAGTAAATAAGGGCTGGAGAGATGGCTCAGCGGTTAAGGCACTTGCCTCCAGTGCCTAAGGCCCCAGGTTCAATTCCCCAGGACCCACATAAGCCAGACCCACAAGGTGGTGGCCCTGGTGTGCTCTTTCTCTCTCTGTATCTCTCTGCTTGAAAATGAATAAATAAAATATTTTTTTTAAAAAAAGAAAGAAATTAGAGTAAATAAAGAGAAACAAGGCAAGCAGTAAAGACACTCACACTTTCAGCATTTCAATAGTGATGGGAAGTGACCTAGTCCGTCCCAGGGTACTGCTGTCCTCAGAGAAGCTGTCACTGTTCTCAAAGAGCAATGAATGAGCTCTATGAGAGCCTTCCAAGGGAGGAGTCATGGGAAGGGGACTGGCTAGGGCCTGCTGGATTCGGATATGCAATGGGAGTAGGGGTAGCCTAGAAGGTATATGAGGCTCCCCAAAGCCCTGGCCCAGTATCTTCTTGGAGCCTTCCTTCTGATCTTCCTGCTGCGGAGCCTCCTGGGATAGATCTAAAGAAGGTGAAAACTCAACTTCTGGCACAATTTGAAAAGTCTTAGTAGGGAATGGAGGGGACCGAGGGGGCTGGGGAGGTATGTGAGTAGGCAGTGGTGGGGATGGGGAGGAGGGTGGAATTATCGGCAGGGGTTCGAAGCACTCATTCTTCTCTCTTGGATCAGTTGATGTTTTTGTGGTGACAAAAGCAGCAGATTCTGAAGTGGGTGCCAAGGTTGAAGGAATGCCTCTCTTAGGTGGTAAGGGTGGGGATGGTTTTGATAACAATGTGCCACTGTTAATTGCTTGAGACAGTTCAGCTGGAAAAAAAAATCAATACTTTAATTTGGCATGGCTTTACAATGCATTGAGGGGCTAGCCCAAGCCTAAAATCAGAACTGAGGTCATTGGCCTTGGCTGACCTAGAACTCATTATTGTAGAATAGGCTGGCCTTCAATTCACAGGCAATCCTGCCTCTGCCTCGTCTCCTGAGTGCTGAGAGCATCATACCTGGCTTGATCAGTCTTAATTTTTTTTTTTTTTCGAGGTAGGGTCTCGCTCTGGTCGAGGCTGACCTGGAATTCACTATGTAGTCTCAGGGTGGCCCTGAACTCACGGCAATCCTTCTACTTCTGCCTCCCGAGTGCTGGGATTAAAGGCGTGAGCCACCATGCCCGGCAGTCTTAATTTTTCAAGCAAATTGTACAATTTCATGGCTTTGTTATGAAATTTACATTTATTTAGATAGAAGGCCTAACAAATAAAGGTGTAGGAAAATTCTAATGCCTATCTATTTCATCCCTGTGACAATAGATATGACAACTTCATTAACTGATGACGTTTTTATAAAATTAATATGACTAGAGCCAGAAAAAAAAAGGCTGAAAGTTTGTTTGTATAACAGCATTTTTTTTTTTTTTTTGGTTTTTCGAGGTAGGGTCTCACTCTAGCCCAGGCTGACCTGGAATTCACTCTGTATATATCTCAGGGTGGCCTTGAACTCATGGTGATCCTCCTACCTCTGCCTCCCGAGTGCTGGGATTAAAGGCGTGCGCCACCAGGCCCGTCGTATAAACAGCATTTAATTAAGAATTTAAACATTCAAATAGTAACTTAGAAAGTTCAACTGGGCATGATGGTGTACCTCTATAACTCCTATAATCCTAACATTTAGGAAGCAGAAGTAGAAGGACTGCCACACGTTTGAGGTCAGTCCGATCTATATAATGAGTTCTAGGCCACAAAGGGCTACAAATTGAAACCCTCATTCTAAAAACTAGCTCCCCAGCCTGGTGTGGTGGCGCATGCCTTTAATCCCAGCATAGGGGAGGCAGAGGTAGGAGGATTGCTGTGAGTTGGAGGCCAGCCTCTTACTACAGACTGAATTCTAGGTCAGCCTGGGCTATTGTGAGACCCTACTGGAAAAATACAAAACAATGACAACAACAAAAAGATTTATAAATGTTGGTTTTTGTTGTTTTTATTTTTTTGAGGTAGAATCTCACTCTAGCCCACAATGACCTGGAATTTACTGTGTAGTCTCTGTGGCCTTGAACTCACATCGATCCTCCTACCTCTGTCTCCTGGGTGCTGGGATTAAAGATGCATGTGCCACCATGCCTGGCTAGGTTTTTTTTCTTTGGGGGGGTTTGAGAAAGATTTGTAAATGTTGCTGGGTGTGGTGGCTGGAGCATGCCTTTAATTCCAGCACTTGGGAGGCAGAGGTAGGAGGATTGCTGTGAGTTCCAGGTCAGCCTTGGCTAAAGTGAAACCCTACCTCAAAAAAAAAAAAAAAAGTTTAGAAGAAATGGCTCAGTGGTTAAGGCACTTTGCTTGCAAAGCCTGACAGCTTGGGTTCAATTTGCCAACACCCATTTAAAGTCACATGTACAAGGTAGTGCATGTATCTTGGAGTTCATTTGCAGTGGCAGGAGGCCCTGGCACACCCATACTCACTTTCGCTTTCTATCTACCTCTTTCTCTCTCTTGCTCTCAAATAAGTAAAATATTATAGAAATGACATTTTAGTGCAAAAGAATTAGGAAGTTCATAATTCTCTGTGCACTATCCTACTTTTCTCCTGTGAGAATCTGTCAGACTGATACTGATTCTCCAGTCACAAGGCCTATTGTTTTAGGCTTCTCGCTTTCCCAAAAGTGGCCTCTTCAGGGTTACTGGGATACATTATTTTATATGTTGTCATGACCTAAAAAGGGTGGAAGCACCTTTGGTCTAGAGAAGAGGAACTCTCTGGGTCAGCAGCTTCAGTATCATCTGTAACAATTGGAAATACAGATAACCTGGGCTTATCAGCAGGGCCCACTCATGTCCATGTTTCAATAAGCCTTTTAGACGATGTTGCAGGAAGCATCAGTGTAAAGAGAGCTGGACCTGAGAGGCGAGTTTCTGTCTCTCACTAACTTCAACTTAGATGAGTCACAATGTCTTCATGTTCTAATTGCCCTCTGTATACAACAGATAAAATCAGTTCCTCCAACCTAAGGTGGTGTTGAAAATAAGTATGTGAAAGCTCCTCAAGTTCCTCAGAGATAAATCAGTCTGACATTATCCATCCAGAGTGCTGATAACAATAATAGTCTTCATCCTGTTTTTATCAAGCTACTCCAACTTGCTAGTCATACAGTATATTCTAAGCCTGTTTTTCAAGGTACTGGCCACTCCTCCAGCTTGGTGACATTAGTCTTAATGAACATATTTTTATTTATCCTTTAATTGGTAACAAGAACTTATTTTTATTTATTCATTTTCAAGCAGAGAGAGAGAGACAGAGAAAGAGAGAGAGAGAGAGAGAGAGAGAGAGAGAGAGAGAGAGAGAGAGAGAGAGAGAGAGAGAGAGAGGAGAGTACACCAGGGCCACCACCTTGTGGGTCTGGCATATGTGGATACTGGGGAATTGAACCAGGGGCCTTAGGCACTGGAAGCAAGTGCCTTAACCGCTGAGCCATCTCTCCAGCCCCGGTAACAAGAACTTTAAGCCATAGTAAGCATATTATTTTCCTAAAAAAATTTTCATTAGCCCTGACAATTATCTGACATGTCATATCAGTTTTCACATCTCCCCTCCCTTTCTTAAAAATTCCTCTAAGTAGGCATGTAATTATGAAAAGAAAATAGATCTAAACAAAACTTTAGGTAAATACAAAAATTTTTTTGAGGTAGGGTCTCAATGCTCCAGCTCAGGCTGACATGGAATTCACTATGTACTCTCAGGCTGGTCTCAAAGTCAGGACAATCCTACCTCTGCCTCCTGAGTGCTGGACTTAAAGGTATGTGTCATCATGCCGGCCCTATTTTCTTTCTTTTTATTTTTTGATGGTCTGGGATTGAACCTAGGGTTGCATACATTCTAGGCAAGTGATTTACCACTGGGGTATATCCCTAGCTCCCCACCTTTTTGTTTTGTTCTGCTTTGTTTTTTCGAGATAGGGTCTCACTCTAGCCCAGGCTGACCTGGAATTCACTATGGAGTCTCAGGGTGGCCTTGAACTCATGGTGATCCTCCTACCTCTGCCTCCAGAGTGCTGGGATTAAAGGCGTGCCCCACCACGCCTGGCTGCTTTCTTATTTTAATGTAAAATTTAAAAAAAAATTAAAATAAATCTTCCTTTGTTCTTTCCCTTCCTCCCTCTAAGTCTCCCTCCTTTGTGAAGATGGTATGAGTATGAAAAGTGCTATACAGATCAGAATAGTCTATAACTTGATGGCGGTTCACCTATCTCTGCCTCCTGAGTGCTCAGTTTATAGGCTTGCGCCACCAACACCTGGCAAGAGTAGCATTCTTAACTCTCCCAAAGAAAAAACATGATTTTATCAGAATGATTTAAATAATGCCTTCTGAAGTTCCCATGAAGGTACTATCATGAAGGCACTGAATCACAAGGTATATAGTCATCTATAAAATCATCATTTTATGTACTAGACTTACTTATGTTTAAGAAAGATACCAGAATTTAAAGTAGATTTTTTAGAAACCTTTTTATTTGAGAAAATTGCTTGTTAAGTTGTGGTATTATTCTCATTCTCTCAGTAAATGCCAGAGATAATTTCACGATGGTCTTCACATATCCAGTCCTTCAACTAAATATTTTGGGGTCTTGCCTTTTCTTTTTTTTTCCCTCTTCTTTTCCTCCCCTCCCCCCATTCTTCTCTTTCTCTTTTTCTTTCTCCATCTTTCCTTCCCTCCCTCCTTCATCTCAGATAGCCCAGGCAAGCCCTGAACTTGCTACAGAGGCTGGGGTTGACCTTGAGTCCTGATCCTGCATCTATCCTCCAGGTGCTGGGATTACAGGCATGAGCCACCATGCCCAGTTCTAGTGAGCTGCTCTGCTTTTCTGTTTTGTTTTCGAGGTAGAGTCTCACTCTAGCCCAGGCTGTCCTGAAACTCTCTGTAGTCACAGGCTGGCCTTGAACTCACAGTGATCCTCCTAACTGCCTCCCAAGTGCTGGGATTAAAGGTGTGCACCACCATTCGTGGCCTGTTCTGCCCTTAAATCTTAAAAATTGCAATTACCAAACAATATTTAAGTTATAGTTTTGTAATACTAATATAGAAAAACAGGTATTAATCTTTCCAAATCTCAATTTTAGCATTTTTGTCATTCAGGGCCACTTCTGACTTTTTTGTTTTTGTTTTTGAGAGGTAGGTCTTGCTCTAGCCCAGGCTGACCTGGCACTCACACTATAGTCCCAGGTTGACTTATTATTAAAATATTTTCTGCATTGATGATAGTCAAAGGAATAAAATATAGGAAATTTCTTCACATACCAAATTAAGACTATCCAATAAAATAACAACCCAAAGGCTGGACATGGTGGTGTATGCCTTTAATACCACCACCCAGGAGGTAAAAGTAGGAGGATTGTTGTGAGTTTGAGGCCAGCCTGGGACTACAGAGTGAGTTCTAGGTCAGTTCTGGGATACAGTAAATCTACCTTGAAAAAAACAAAACAAGCCGGGCGTGGTGGCAAATACCTTTAATCCCAGCACTGGGGAGGCAGAGGTAGGATTACCATGAGTTCAAGGCCACCCTGAGACTACATAGTGAATTCCATGTCAGCCTGGGCTAGAGTGAGACCCTACCTCGAAAAACCAAAAAGAAATTATCCAAAACCATTCAATGAAATAACTAGCCAATAAAATAATATCCAAAAAAACAAACACAAAACTTGAATACTTACCAATAACAGGGCTGCTATTTCTGTGAGCTGGTTTAGGGGGAGGAATGGGGGGCTGTTTGGTGGGTACTGTATAAGTAAGACTTGGGGGAGCAGTAGTGTTAAGGATGACAGGAGCAGCAGGTAGAGTCCTGGGTGCTGGGGAAGGGGTCACCAAGGAGTTCACAGTCTTTCCTAGGTTCGTGGCAGCTGTGGTGACAGCAGGTGCTGTGGTGGCAAAGGAGGCGGCAGTGGAGGAGGTGGACCTTGCTGTGCTGCCAGAAGGGACATCCTTGGCTTGCCCTTCACTTGCTTCATAAGAAGAGGACAAGGGTCTTTTGGGGGGAAGCAGAGGCTGTTTAGGTACATTCTCAGGAGCAGATTCTGCTTCAGAATTAGACTGGCTTCCAGTTGAGCCTGTGTAATAAAACATGTGATTTCAAAAGAGAGACAGAATGCAAACATATTTACAGATTTACAATTTTGTCAATTAGTTAATTTCTTCTACCTAAATTTACATGCTACAGTTCTTGATGTTTGCCACCTTCAACATGCTTAAGTACCATCAGTAGAAGGCTCCAGAGGAACTCGTGATGATAGTGATTCTTAATCCCATGGGTAAAATCAGGCATGGTGGTACATGCCTTTAATCCCAACACTTGGGAGGCAGAGGTAGGAGGATCACTGTGAGTTTGAGGCCAGTCTGGGACTACAGAATAAAATCCAGGTCAGCCTGGGCTAGAGTGAGATTCTACCTCCAAAAAACAAAAACAAACAAACAAAAAAGAGTTGAAATAAAAGAGATTATTTTATTAACTACATTATTATTAAAGATTACGAAGTTTCTAAAGTCAAAACTCCAGGGTTGGGCTGGAGAGATGGCTCAGCGGTTAAGGCACTTGCCTCTAGTGCCTAAGGCCATGGGTTCAATTCCCCAGATCCCACATAAGCCACACCCACAAGGTGGCGGCCCTGGTGTACTCTCTCTCTCTCTCTCTCTCTCTCTCTCTCTCTCTCTCTCTCTCTGTATCTCTCTGCTTGAAATAAATGAATAAATAAAAATATTTAAAAAACAAAACAAAACAAAACTCCAGGGTTTAGCCGGGCATGGTTGTTCACACCTTTAATCCCAGCACTTGGAAGGAAGGCAGAGGTGAGGATCACCATGAGTTCAAGGCCACCCTGAGACTCCACAGTGAATTCCAGGTCAGCCTGGGCTAGAGTGAGACTCTACCTTGAAAAACAAAACAAAACAACAACAACAAAAAAAAAACCAAACCAAACCAAACAAAAACTCCAGTGCTTTATAATAAAACTAATACCTGGTTCTCTGTTTACAACCAGGGTTTCTTTTTTTTTTTTTTTTTTTTCTTTTAGAGGAATGGGTTTATTAGGCTTACGGACGCAAGGGGAGACTCCATTCTGGCAGGGAAAACGATGGCATGAGCAGAGGGCTGGACATCACCTCTGCCACAGCACTGCAAACAGTGGCAGGAAGGTGTGCCACAACCAGGGTTTCTTAATTGTAACTGCTCTTAGTAATAATGCTTCAAGCAGTACTTTCTAAGGCAGGCGTAAAGGCACACACTATTAAGCTCAGCCCTCAGGAGGCAGAGGTAGAAGAATCACTGAATTCGAGGCCAGCCTGGAACTATAGTGTGTTCCAGGTCAGCCTGGGCTAGAGAGAACTTTACCTGGGAAACAAACACCAAAAAAAAAAAAAAAAAAAAACCAAAAAGTAGTAGTTTCTAAAGAACAGGAAATTCATCCTGGATTTTATTTTTTCCTGTTTTCCTGTAAACTGTGAGGTAAATGAGAATGGTCAATGGGTTTTAAACTTGAAAATCCAGTTTTACCTAGTCGCTTCTTTGGGTCCTCTTCTGGAATAGGAGTTTTAAGACTTGTTATTCTCACTGGCTCTTCTTCAACAAGGACTGGACTAGGAGATCGTGTACTCCCTATGGGGATGGTATGGCCATTCTTTAATGTGGCGTGGCTCAACTTTCCTGGATCCTCACCAACTGCAAGAAGAAAAGGAAAGTTGAATGATAGAACTGGCATGGTCAGCTGGGTGTAGTGGCATACACCTTTAATTCCAGCAGCCTTGGGAGACAGGAGTAGGAGGATCTCTGTGAGTTACAAGCCAGCCTGGGACAACAAAGTATGTTCCAGGTCAGCCTAGGCTACAGTGGAACCCTACTTGAAAACAAACAAAACAAACACAGAACTGGCATGATCAGGCAGAAGGGAAAGCTTCTAACCTCTCTTATCCTTTGACATCCTCCTTTCATGCTTAGGCTTATTTAGATTTATGTTATCTGGATCCTTCTAGTAATGATGTAATTTCTTTTCTAAAAGACAACATATTGTTTATTGTATCAAGCATCTTGCTACATAAATAACTGATCATATATAGATAACGACAATGTTAAATGTCAATAAGGGTGGGCATATGGCAAGCCCTTTATTGAGAGCACACACAAGGCACTGGGCTTGATCACCAGCTCTGCGTAGCTACAGTAAGAATGAAAAAGAAATCATTCTGGGGTGTGAGGAATCTTCACAGGAAGTGGTATCCTAGTAGCTGGGTCCTGAAAAGGTCAAAACCTACAACACTGATGAAAGACAGTCTATTTAAGAAGGAATAAGATAAACTGGACATGGTGGTGCACACCTTTTGTCCCGGCACTTGGGAGGCTAAGGTAAGAGAATCACTGTTTGAGGCAAGTCTGGGATTATAGAGTATGCTCCAGATCAGCCTGGGCTGGAGTGAGAGCCTACCTTAAAACACCGTCCTCCCACCAAAAAAAAAGGAATAGTTTGTAGGGTTAGTAATTAGTTTGGTCTGGTGGGAGACTAGATTTATATAAGAAAGTTATGGGTAGGACTGGAAAGATAAGACCAGACCATGAAGGCTGTTAAACACCATGTAAAGGAACTGGAAATGGGGTGGTAATATAGCTCAGTTTATAAAGTCCTTGCCCTGCAAGCAAGAGGACATCAGTTTGATCCCCAAGCCCATGAAAAAAACAGCCAAGTACACACTTGTACTTGTAATCCCAGTGCTGAGGAGCTGGAGACAACAGGATCCACCTGGGGCTTGCAGGAAAACCAGTTTAAAGTAACTGGAGGGTTCCAAATCAGTGAGAGACAGTGTTCCTAAAAAGGTGGTGTTCCTGAGGAATATGTCTGAGGTTGGCCTCTGGCCTCCAAGCATATGCACCTACACATACGTGAACAAGCAAAAATGCACACATATTCAGTTAAAAATAAGTTGTAGGGGCTGGAAATAAATCCTATATGAAATAAGAAACCAAAGAATTAGAAAGTGCTAGAGAGGTATGATCTACTCTATCTTATAGAAGGGTGGCTCATAAGCTGTGAGGATAAAGAATAATGAGCTACTGTTCAAATATACATGAGAAATAGCAGAAGATGAATGAGGGGCAATAGGAGTGTGTGTGGGAATTAATGGATAAATCAATGATAAACATGACATATGGCAATTCCCACAGACAAGGCTAAGGGACAGTCACTAGCCTAGAGGCTGTGGGAAACCCTATGATGACCATACATGACTAAGAAAATCAAAGGTGAGATTCCTTCATAGAAGAATTAGACAAACATTCCCAGTTCCTATACAGGTTTTCTAGAATCTTAGAAAACAGCTGAAAATACTGAGGATAGACACTAAAAACACTGTTTTAGCTCCTAATGCCATGAGGGCCAGAGCTAGTTCTTTAGATGGTATCCTTCCTTGTTTTCCAAAATGATACTCTGAGTAATGTCATTTTAGCGAGTCCATTAAATTTTCATAGGCTAGTCCCCTCTCACCTGACACATTCATCTCCTATCACAAGATTAGTGTCATTCTTCATAACAAGCAGTAGAGTTTGAAATTTAGACTAAAGTACTGAAGAGCTAAGACAAATAATATATCAAATGTGCTTCCACAGTCAAATACTCTACCCTTGAACTAGACCCTTGATCTTAATACTTTTTTTTCCTTTTTTTTTTCCTTTTTTTATATTTTATTTATTCATTTTCCAATCAGAGAGATACAGAGAGAGAGAGAGAGAGAGAGAGAGAGAGAGAGAGAGAGAGAGAGAGAGAGAGAGAGCGCACCAGGGCCACCACCTTGTGGGTCTGGCTTATGTGGGTACTGGGGAATTGAACCAGGGGCCTTAGGCACTGGAGGCAAGTGCCTTAACCACTGAGTCATCTCTCCAGCCCTTGATCTTAATACTTCTAAAGCTAAAGAAATCAGTCAACTAGGGCTGGGTGTGGTGGCGCACACCTTTAGTCCCAGCACTCTATACTGGAGGCAGAAGTTGGAGAATTGCTGAGAGTTTGAGGCCACCCTGAGACTACATCATACTACATCATAGTGAATTCCAGGTCAGTCTGGGCTAGAGTGAGACCCTACCTCGAAAAGCAAAACCAATAATAATAATAATAATAATAATAATAATAATAATAATAATAGTAATAAAAAAGAAACCAGACAATTATTACTTCTTTATTTTTTTTAAAATTAAAATTTATTATTTATTCATCTGCAATGAGAAGAGAGAGAGAATGGGAATGCCAGGACCTCTTGCCATAGCAAACAAACTCCAAGATGCATGCACCACTTATCTATCTGGCTCAATGTTGGGTACTGGACAATTGAACCCAGGCTGTTAGGCTTTGCAAGCAGCACCTTAACCACTCAGCCATCTCTCCAGCCCCTATTTAGTATTTATTTATTTTGGTTTTTCAAGGTAGGGTCTTTCTCTAACCCAGGTTGACCTGGAATTCACTCTATAGTCTTAGGCTGGCCTTTAATTCAGCAAACCTCCTACCTCTGCCTCCCAAAGGCTAGGATTAAAGGCATTCACCACCATGCCCAGCTATTTATTATTTTTTAAAAATATATTTTATTTATTTATTTATTTATTTTTGGTTTTTTGAGGTAGGATCTCACTCTAGCCCAGGCTGACCTGGAATTCAATATGTAGTCTCAGGGTGGCCTTGAACTCATGGTAATCCTCCTACCTTTGCCTCCCAAGTGCTGGGATTAAAGGCGTGTGCCACCACGCCTGGCTTAAAAATATTTTTATTTTATTTATTTGCAAGCAGAGAGAGAAAGAAAGAGAGAGAGAGAACAGACAGACAGAGAGAGTGGGTGTACCAGGGCTTCCAGTCACTGCAAATGAACTCCAGATACATGCACCACTTTGTACATCTGGTTTTACATGGGTACTGGGGAACTGAACATAAGTCATTAAGCTTTGCAGGCAAGTGCCTTAACCACTGAGCATCTCTCCAGCCCTGTTTGTTTACTGATTTACCTTTTTTTTTTTTGGTTTTCTGAGGTAGGGTCTTGCTCTAGCCCAGGCTGACCTGGAATTCACTATGTAGTCTCAGGGTGGCCTTGAACTCACAGCGATCCTCCTACCTCTGCCTCCCGAGTGCTGGGATTAAAGGCGTGTGCCACTACGCCTGGCTTGATTTACTTATTTTTGATAAAGGCTCTATGTAGCCTAGACTAGCCTGGAACTTGCCATGAAGCCCGGACTGGCCTTGAACTTGAAATCTTCCTGCATCTGCCTCCCAAATATTGGGATTACAGGTGTGAGTCACCTTATTCAGCTGGTCTAGAACTCTCTATATAAACCAATTTGGCTTTGAATTTAGGGCAATCTTCCTGTTGCTACCTCCTGAGTTCTGGGATTACAGATGTGCACCACTATATCCAGTTGTAGTTTCATATTTAACAGGGAAGGAGCAGGATGACACAAATGCAAAGAAGTAGTAAGCTGCATGTGTAAAAGAGAATTGAATCAATGCAGGATACTGTGTTTTATATTTATAGTAAACTGCTTCATAAAAGCCATACAAGACAGTTATTAAACCAGCAATCAGTGAGATGTTAAAACATGATTCATGTGATAAAAAGATTAGGGCAACAATATGTGAATGGAGACACATTTGACAGAAAAAGGAACTAGGGTTGGGGAGATGGCTCAGTAGTTAATGGTGCTTACTCCTCAGGCCTTCTTTTTTAAAAAAATATATTTTTGTTTATTTATTTGCAAGCAGAGAGAGAGAGAGAGAGAGAGAGAGAGAGAGAGAGAGAGAGAGAGAGAGAGAGAGAGAGAAGAGAGACAGATAGAGAGAATGAGCACACCAGACTTCCAGCCTCTGCAAACAGACTCCAAACGCATGTGCCACTTTGTGCATTTGGCTTTACATGGGTACTGGGGAATCAAACACGTTTTGCAGGCCAGCATCTTAACTGCTGGGTCATCTCTCCAGCCATTTTTCAGTTTTTTGAGGTAGAGTCTTCCACTCCAACCCAAGTTGACCTGGAATTCACTATGTAGTCTCAGGATGGCCTCGAACTCAAGGCGATCCTGCTACCTCTGCCTCCCAAGTGCTGGGATGAAAGGCATGCACCACCATGCCTAGCTCCTTAAGCCTTCTGACTTGAGTTCAATCCCCAGTACCCACATAAAGTTGGATTCATAGTGGTACACTCATCTGTATTCTCAAGAGATGAGTGTACTTTCAGCAACGGAAGAAGAACCAGGAGAAGCCTAAAGCTCTTGGGCCAGTCTCTGTGGCCAAAACAACAAAAGAGACCCTGTTCCAAAGCAAGGTAGAAAGAGAAGACAGGTATCCTGAGGTTGTCTTCTGACAACCACATGAACACCATGGCATGTGCACAAGTGAATGCGCATGCGTGCGCGCACGCACGCACGCGCGCGCGCGCGCACACACACACACACACACACACACACAGAGCTAACACCCATTCCATTACTGGAGCTGGCACAAAGCGGAGGGTGTTCAGAGAGACAAGGAATGCTTGCTCCAGGATCCTTCACCAGACACTCTATTTCAGAGATAAAGACTGCAGCCAGGTACTTGAGAAGAGTACAGCATTTTAAAATGCCCCTCCACCTTAACTCTATGTAGCAAGAGCAAAACAAAGAAAGTTCAAATACCTAGGTAGACCAAATCAAAGACCAAGTGTGCAGAGACAGCATAGGCTATTCATTTGAAACTCACCCTGCTCAGGGTCTTCGAACAGAACCCCTCTTTTAACCAGTTCTTCTCTTGGTTTTCGCATAGATATTTTTCGCTCTAAAACTAACATTAAATTGGAAAACAGCACTCAGAAATGTGGCAATTGGAAGGTCAATAAAACTCTTAGTATCTTAATCCACAGGTAAAAGAATAAAGTGGCTTAAATTTCTTCTATTCTAAGGAAAGAAAAGAATTGGAGAACTAACGTCAAATTTTTAAAAATTAGCTGAGTATGGTGGCATACAACTATAATTCTAGCACTTGGGAGGCAGAGGCAGGAGGATCATGAGTTCAAGGATAACCTTGGCTATGTAGGGAGTTTGAGACCAACCTGGACTACATGAGACCCTGTCTCAGAATACCCAAAACCAAAACAAAATATTTTAGCACTAGAGAGTCAGAAGCTGGAGGATTGTTACCAAAGTTCATGGTCAGGTAAGGTTACATAGTGAATATAAGGCCAACTAGGTATGTAAGGCAAGACCCTACTTCTAAATAAACAACTTCACTAGGGCAGTAGATCAAGGCAGGATGCTTACCTGTGTTTTATATCCAGCATTTAAAACAAAAAATAAGCCACCAGTGGGCAAAGTAGAAAAGCAGGAACTCTATTTACCACAGAATAGACTTAATTTTGGGGGGTAGAAGGGGATAACAAGCAATCTCACTGCGTAGCCCTGGATGATATTTTGCTTTGTTTGTTTTTGAAGCCAGGTTTTGTTAGGCGGCTCTGGCTCATTTTTAATTCACTATGTAGTTGAGGCTAGCCTTGTATTTATGGCAATTTTCTTGACTTATCTTCTCTAAAATATTGGGATTACATATGTGAGCAACTATGCCTGATCAGGCTTGTCTTTTAATTCATGATCTTCCTGCTTCTGCTTCTGAAGAGCTGAGGTTACAGGTAAACAACACCATGTCTGGCTTTACTGAAATGTTTAATCCCATCAAGATACAATCCTGGGCCTGGCATGGTGGCACGCCTTTAATCCCAGAATTGGGAAGGCTGAGGTAGGAGGAATCACCATGAGTCTGAGGCTAGCCTGAGGCTACTGAGTAAATTCCAGGTCATCCGGGACTAGAGGGAGACTCTACCTGGAAAAACCAATTAAAAGATACAATCCTGGAAATGAGGCTGTCAAATAAATGTAAATCTCAGCTGGGCCTGGTGTATAATCCCAGTTTCTCTGGGAAGCTGAAGCTGGAGGACAGCCACTGGTTTAAGGCCAAACTGAGTGATTCAGTGAGACCTACCTACTTTCCATGCTTCATTCTTTCTTTTTGCTCTTCTCTCCCAACTTTTTCCTTCTTTTTTTTTTTTTTCTTTCATAGAGACAGTGTCTCATGGAGCCCAGAATATCCTGAAACTCCATAAGGATGACCTTGAATTTCTGATCCTCCAGTCTTCACCTCCCTTGTGCTGGGACCACAGGCACAATATGAGCCAAGGACTTTGTGTATACCATGAAAGCACTCTACCAACTGAGCTACAGCCCCAAGCCCTCAGAACACACATTTAATCTTAACATCTCACCTTCTGATGTCTCTTTAAATTTATCACTACTTTTTTTTTTCCTCCATTTCCAGGGCTTGAAGATCTTGCCAAAGCTTGAGAACTTGCTTTTTCTTTTGGTGGGTGGTGTTGTGTCCCCTGCTTCCACACTGTCCACAGCCATGCCTGGGTCTCTAGAGGGCTGGTCTGCTTCATCTGTTACAAGAGGAGAGAAGAAAGAGAACAGCCAGTTGAATATTTCAGGATAATCTCTTCATGTCCCTTCTTCTCTCTTCCTGCGGCAGTTGGAAAGGATCAGAGCAATGATAAACAATCATGCAGACAGACTTATGACATCACATAGACACCAAACATCAAAATCCATAGCAGAAACATTCCTTTAGAACTAAACTAACCTGACATTATTTAAGACAAAAATGCAGTGAAATAACTGCAAAAAGTAAAATCTTGCAAAGGCATGTATGCACACATGCACACACGT
Source organism: Zapus hudsonius (assembly GCA_004024765.1). Lineage (NCBI taxonomy): Eukaryota > Metazoa > Chordata > Mammalia > Rodentia > Dipodidae > Zapus > Zapus hudsonius. Next base: position 1,835 of record PVHP010032521.1, on the reverse strand, counting down.
GCGCACAAACACACAACACACACACATGCTAGATGTCTTTTCAATATGCGTGAGTTCTGAATCACTGAAGCAAGGAATTCCACCATTAGTGAGTGAGTCATTATCTGGCTAAACACTACCGTCTCCCTACAATTTTCAGGATTTAAATAGCTCAGGGAAGGGCAATTCTTCAAGTGGTGACCCCTTGTATCTGTTTATCAGATTTTTCTTCTCCCTATACAAAAAGGTATTCTGGGGCATTGACAGGTGACTGAGTTGGGGACCAGAAACATTAGAAAGAGGGTACTTTATAAACTTTAAAAAAAATAATTTATTAATTTTCTAGCAGACAGAGAGAGAGAGAGAGAGAGAGAGAGAGAGAGAGAGAGAGAGAGAGAGAGAGAGCACCAGAGCCACCACCTTGTGGGTCTGGCTTATGTGGGTCCTGGGGAATTGAACCTGGAGCCTTAGGCACTGGAGGCAAGTGCCTTAACCTCTGAGCCATCTCTCCAGCCAGGGTACTTTATAAACTTTAAAATTTTTTATTTGGGCCGGGCGTGGTGGCGCACGCCTTTAATCCCAGCACTCGGGAGGCAGAGGTAGGAGGATCACCATGAGTTCAAGGCCACCCTGAGACTACATAGTGAATTCCAGGTCAGCCTGGGCTAGAGCAAGACCCTACCTCGAAAAAACAAAACAAAAAAAAATTTATTTGGAAGGAAAGGAGAGAGAGGGAGAGAGAGAGAGAGAGAAAGAGAGAGAAGAGAGAGAAACAGGCATGCCAAGGTCTCTTGCCACTGCAAACGAACTCCAGATGCATGTGCCCCTCTGTGCGTCTGGTTTTACATGGGCAGTGGAGAACTGAATCTGGGCTTTGTAGGCAAGTGCCTTAACTACTGAGTGATCTTTCCAGCACCCTTTTAAATTACTTTTTTTATTTAGAAAGAGGGTACTTTTATTTATTTATTTTTTTTGGTTTTTCGAGGTAGGGTTTCGCTCTAGCCCAGGCTGACCTGGAATTCACTATGTAGTCTCAGGGTGGCCTTGAACTCATGGTGATTCTCCTACCTCTGCCTTCCGAGTGCTGGGATTAAAGGCATGCGCCACCATGCCCGGCTAAGAGGGTACTTTTAAAATGAAGAAAAAGGTTTTGGAAGTAGAGTGAGATTCTGTTCTGTCCATCATGTTATTACTTTAGGGACAACCCTGATATTAGAGCTGGACATGATTAACAAGATACGTGTGCAGGATCGGAATGAAAGGCTGTGTGAGGGAGGCCCTTATGATGTCAACACATGTAGGGCTTGGCTTTAATGGCAGAGAAAGTAGCAGCTAAGGCAGGGCCAATGGGGAAAAAAGCAGGAAGGCGAACACAATACAGCATTACACTCCACCTATGGTCCCTGGGTTCTCTGGAGAAGTCTGGAGGGACGAAGAAAAGAGTTATGTGGAAAAATCTCCTGGAATTAAAGTGGAACTGTTATTTCACACAAATTCATCAATATAGAACTGTATTTTATACTGGAAGCAAATAATACTTTTGGGGAAAGGAGGGTCTTAACACATGCACTAAAAAATTATCTCCTTTCAGGCTGGAGAGATGACTCAGTGGTTAAGGTGCTTTCCTGAAAAGCCAAACAATCTGGGTTCGATTTCCCAGTACCTATGCAAAGCCAGATGCACAAAGTGGTGCATGCATATGGAGTTTGTTTGTAGTGGCTGGAGGCCCTGGTGTACCCATTCTATCTCTTTCTCTCTGTATACAAATAAATAAATAATATTTAAAAACTATCTCCTTTCAATTTCGTAGGTTTTGTTGTTGTCTTTTTTTTTTTTTTTTAAAGAATGAATATGGG
>PVHP010032520.1:0-20218 GCA_004024765.1 Zapus hudsonius | reverse complement strand
CTACACAAATCTACTTATTAGAGAGGACCAAGCTTTGTTCATTCTCTGTGTGGACTCAGCAGTGACACTGCTCCTCCCCTTGCTGAAAATTCTCTAAAATCTCTTGACCTAGCTTTCCATCACTGAGGCAAACCACAGAAAAGGAAAATGGGGCTTGGTCCATAGTTGTAGAGCATGCTCAGTGTCTCTGTCATTTGGGGGACTGTGGTGAGGCAGAAGATGATGGCCTGGTAGATAGAGCAAGGTGGACCAAAATAGTTCACCCCAGTAGAGTCTGGAGAGAAAAAGGAATTGGGGTCCCTGTTTCCCATTCAAGGGCACAGTCATAATAACCTACTTCCTTCAGGGAGCCCACCTCCGCCTCCTAAAGCTCCCATAGTTTCTCAATTGTAGTGTCCTAGTCTCTTTCTCCTTGCTAGCACAATGAACCCTATCAAACGCAGCTTATGGAGGAAACGTTTACAGACTCCAGGGGAAGCTCCATGATGGCAGGGAAAATGGTGGTATGAGCAGAGGCTGGACATCACCTCCTGGCCAACATCAGGTGGACAACAGCAGCAGGAGAGTGTGCCAAACATTAGCAAGGGGAAGCTGACTATAACATCCATAAGCCTGCCCACAACAATACACCTCCAACAAGGTTCTAATTCCCAGATTGCCACCAGCTGGAGACCTAGCATTCAGAACACTTGAATCCAAGCGCCACAAGCTGGTGATCAAGCCTTTGGGTGACCCTCCAGATCCAAACTCCATAGAAGCTTTTATTGAAGAATGATTCAAACACCCTCAATTTAGAGTAGAGGTTATCTTTCAGGTTTATTGTAACTACTTAAACTTTGAAAGCTTAAGTAACTCTCACCCCACTTGCGAAATAGCATCATGCCTTTGATGTCCAGCTAGATTTTCCTTAATGTGTGTTAACCCTTAACTGAAAGCCTGACAAGTTGTGGACAATAATATCAACCTGAATTATGTGGCATTGATGAGATTTCCACATCATTCCTAATTGCTTTGTTTTCATTTCATACTTCATGGTAATTAAGATAAAAGATAAGCTGGATTTCCCACTGATAGGAAAAAAATTATAATGGTGTTCAGCGGAGAAAAGAACATACTCTGATTGATATGCTCATACTCAGTAGTTAAGATAATAAGTATAGAATAAACACTTTGTTAATAATATTGTTTTGTTTTTATTCTTTTTAAATTATGATTTTTTTTTAGATTTAAGTGGCTCATTTAGCAAATAAAACTGGACATTTAAAGAAAACTAGGCAGAAAAAAGTCTCTTTGGATTTCTGGAAAGAGCAGAAAGACGGGAACTCCTGCAGGAACATCCTGGGGTTGTCATTGTAGTAAGCGGGGTTCTTTCCCTGTTATTCCGTGTTCAGCTGCACCCCTTCAGGAGTGATCCCAGTAACAGAAGTTGAAAATTTCTAAAGCTGAGAGTCGCTGGGGTTGATTTCAGCACCACCTCTACTGCTGACAGATGCAGCAGAGAGAAGGTTTCCATCACAGCAGGCACATTCCTCTTCTCCAGACAGTCCTCCTCTTTGGGATGCGGTCATCTAAGAAATAATGAAGGGTAGAGTTTGTCAGAATTCAGTGATAGATCGGCAGGGGGCTGTAAGGGGTGAGAGAGGAAATGGCTGGTGGGGTTATGAATCAGACTTTACAGGATGCCAGTGGAAAGAAGATGGATGGGGATGTGTGACTGTAGGGATATTTGACATAGATAAACAGCTTGGCTGTTTGCCTCTTTAAGTCCCATTTATTACTACTTAGACGGAATTGATTTCTGCATGGCAAATATTGACTCATCTTTCAGAGGGCCCAGCTAAAATGTCACCTCCGCAGAGAAGCCTTTCAGACACTCCCCAGGCATTAAATTGCCTCTCCAGGGCCTGCAGAGTACACAGTGCATACACTGTTCATGCTGCTTTGATAATATTTTTTTCTTCCCCCTTGTGTGTTGTTGCTGAGGGGGGCCATGTCTCTGGATATTCTCTCCACCATGGCTCTTACAATTTTTCTGCCCCCTCTTCTGCTCAGTTCCCTGTAATTTGCTGTTTACATGTTCTCTCTTTGACCAATGGATCCAGGTGGTATAAAAAGCTTGTGAAGTAGCCTGATTGCATTCCCAGCTCTGTCACTATACAACTTAAACTTATAAAGCTTAAATATATGAGGTTTTATGTGATGTAGAGACAATGATAGAATTTTTCACATAGAATTTGCAGATAGAATCTGGCACATAGATGCTATTCAATTCATGATCTCTTCTCCTTAGTTTGTTAAGATTGTGCACTCCTTCAAGGCAAAGACTTGGGTTACTCGGAATCTCTGATTCTTGGTAATGTATAGGTACTCAACACATGTTTCTATAAGGCATGGATTAGTCCACCATCTGCATCTCTTAGTTCCATGAAATTGCTTCTTTGCTTCTTTTTGCTGTCATTATGTGGTCTGTATTTACCGATCTCCTTCACTGGGCTTTAAGCTGTTAACAGGCAGTCAGATGTTCACACACTGGACCAGCATTTCCACAGTTTAAAATCTTTATAGTGGTCTCACTTATGGGCATATGGTGAGATTGTGTAACTGGCCTGGGAGGAAGGAAGATATTCGAGAGAAATTTGGACACTTATATTCTTCCTTTTGGCAAGCAGGCCATTGAAACAATAGACTCCAGGACAGAAGAGAAGAGGGTGTAATTTCATAATGTGTTTATTATTTGAGCATTTTCAGGAATATGTGGTTAACATTATATAGTCACACATGTTAACTGAAGGAGAGACACTATCTCACTTGGTACATGGGGAAGATAAATTGGGAATTGCTCTCTATGAGAAATTGAGGATGTCATGCATATACTTTCAGGTCTGACACAGAATATAACATTTTTGCCTTCCATTCATTCACTCTTGATAAGATGGCACACGAAACATTGCGATGTTAAAAATCATGTTAGACAAACCTTTATTCTTAGGATGTTTATAATTTCTTTGGGATTGAAAACTTGATAAAATTAAAATTGTGTTTTATACCAATTGATATTATACCAAGTGTCTTACCTATATTTCCCAGGATGCAGTTCAGAGGCCACAGTTTCTGAAAGGCATCTCCTCACTCCTCCGTTTGCTTTCTGGTCACTCCTGTGTGTGTTTCTCTAGAGGTTAGTTCACCATCGTATTATAATCATCTGTTTCATTTTCTCTCTCTTCTCTTGAGATGCTGGGGTAGAGACTGTCTATTTTACACAGGTAGAATGTAAGACTCTGACAGTTCAGTAGGTAAGTAGTAAGTAGAAGTAGTCTATGCTCAGAAAAAAATCTACAATCTGTAGAATATAGATTAACTGATTCTAAAACACCCGTGTCAATCCCCACGTTGTGACTGCCTTCCAGGATATTCCAGAGATGAGATCATCAAGAGAAAACATTTCTCACATTTCCCCCCCCTTCAAAAGAGGTCAAAAGAGATACCCAGCTGAATGGATAATGAAAGACACAGTTGGTTTGAAACTCAGAAGTGATTTTTTTTTTTTTTTGTGTGTGAAGATAGCTAAAGAAAGGGAAAGAATGGGGGTGTATTTTCCTACTAGAACAGAGAGAAGGTATTGTCTGTTACACATTCACTGACTTAACTGGTCTTGACAGTACATGGACCACTATTAAAGGTTTCTAGCCTGGCACAGGCAGGCTTAAAAGCCCTATACCCCCAGGGCACTATGGTGGAGGACTCAGTCTGCTGCAACATCTGTGGACTTTGGGCAGACTTTGGCTGATTAACACTGGAAATGCCAAGGCTAGACTCTGGTCTGATTGAGACCAAGTACCTCCCAAGCTATGTGAGAAGAAGAGAGTTTTATGAAGATAAAAAAATGTTAAAGAGGAACTTTTTAATTATATCTTTATTATCCATAATTAGATACACTGTATGAGCAAATAATGTGTTGTTGTCCCCAGTTCCCAGATTTCCCTCTTCCCTGTCTCCAATCAGCTGGGTATCCTCCTCCGTGGGCAAACTGGATCAGTCCATGGGGTAGGGGATTATGGATAGCCTAGGAGTCACCCTGGTTCCACCCCCCGTTGTATGTTGTTACTGAGGGGAGCAATGTCTCTGGAAATTCTCCTCCACCATGGCTCTTATAATCTTTCTGCCCCCTCTTAAAGAGGAATTTTTTTAATAACAAGGAATCTTTAATAAACAATGAGTCTGTGCTTTGTAATGTGAGGGCTTCTACTCTTTGTCTAGTGGGGGGAGCATGATGAATCAAGCAGTAAATCCAAGAAACCAGATTCCATGCAGGATTAGAAAGATCCTGCCTTCAGTCTCTGTACAGTTTGTCCTTTTTGGTCTTTTGTGATGATAGACACAAGGATGTTGGAGGCCTGGAAAGATCTGGCTCAGAGAAGACTGGAGAGGAGATAGAGATTTGTTTGTGGCAAGAAGCATTTTATTTTGTATCTGTCTGTTTTGCTCTGAAATCACCTCAGTACCTCGGAGCATTTCATTATTCAGCCTCTTTCCCCACTTACAGAAGAGCGTACAAGGTTTAATGGAGTCCCTAGGCTTGTTGCTTTGAAATATTCATGGGTCTTTAGCAGCTTCTTTCATGCCCACCATCCCTTCCATTAGAGAAGGAACCTTGGAGGAGATAGAAGAGCTAACACAGCAGACAGATATGGGGGTGGTTATTCCTAGCTGGAGTGAGGGAGGTTATCCCCTAAGGAGCATGTCTGCTTTCCAAAGATCTGAAAGAAAGGGAATGTATTAAGAGCATGTTCTGGGAAAAGGGATTTATCAAGTCTTTCCTCATATTGTGTCTGTCCTCTCTCTTAGATAAAAGTCTGCTCAGGTTCAAAGGAATAATAGGAAATCGCTTCCATGCAAGGCTTTGGGAAGGGCAATGAGACCACAGCATTAACTCTCCTCACACTTCCCAACACTGTCCTTTCCATCGTCTCCTGTGAGACCTTGCTCTTCCCTTCAGATCATCCACCAGACTTTCTCCTGTTGGCCTTTCTCAGTCATAGAAGTAGCAGTAATCACATAGTGATTTTATGTATGTATATATATATATATCAGAACCTGAGCACATCTAAAAATGAACTTCCCTGTGACTTGAATCCTGGCTTACTAAAATGAAAACATATGTGTCTATACAACATACATTAAAAACATACACACATACTTAAGTCCCTTATACAAAATGGCACACTATTTGTATATAACCTATGCACAGCCTCTCTTATACTTCAAATACAACCTCTCAGTTACTTATAAAATCAGATACAATGTAAATGCTATGCAAATATGGATTAATAAGGATCAAAAGTCTATACATGTTCAGTACAGGTATTCTTATTTTAAGTATTTCTTTCTTTTTTTCTTTTCTTTTTTTTTATTTCTGAGATAGGATCTCACTCTAGCCCAGCTGACCTGGAATTCACTATGTAGTCTCAGGGTGGCTTCGAACTCATGGAGATCCTCCTACCTCTGCCTCTCAAGTGCTGGGATTAAAGGCGCACATCACCATGCCTGACTTTTTCTAAGTATTTTTGATCTGGGATCATTTGAACCCATAGATGCAGAATCATTCATTAGGAAGGCCAACTTTCATTTAGTAACTTTCACTTTACAACTTTCCCATGTTGTGGTTTTCCATAGATTCATAAATGGCTCCCATAGTGTCATGGTTTGATCCAGGTGTCCCCCACAAACAAATGAATGTGTTCTCAATGATCAATCTTCAGTTTATGGCAGTTTGGGAATTACAACCTCGCTAGAGCTGTGTTGTTGGGGGCAGACTTTTGGGGTTATAAGCCAGCTTCCCCTTGCCAGTATATGGCACACCTTCCTGCTGCTGTTTCCAGTGCTGGGGCGGAGGTGATGTCCACCCTCTGCTCATGCCATTGTTTTCCCTGCCAGGATGGAGTCTCCCCTTGAGTCCGTAAACCTAATAAACCCATTCCTCCACAAACTGCTTTTGTTTGGGTTCTTTTTGTGCAGCAACTAGAAAACTGACCACAACACATAGGCTCATGTGTTTTAATACCTGGTCCCCAGAAGATGCTATTTAGGGAAGGTTATAGAACCTTTAGAAGGTAGAGCCTTTAGAAGGTTATGGAACCTTTAGAAGGTAGAACCTTGCTAGAGAAGAAGGCTTCTCAGAAACAATGGTCTAGGAAAGTGTTTCCACAGACTTGATAACAAAGCCATTTAACAGCTTTGGTGTGTGTCAAGCTCCATGCTGAATTGGCAGCAGAAATTGCTCACAGTGTTACTGGTTTTGTAGATACTGGTTGTGATGGTTAGGTGTTGTTGTCAACTTGATCTTTTTAATTATCTTGGGTGGGTGTCATGGTTTGATCCAGGTGTCCCCCACAAACAAATGAATGTGTTCTGATAGATTGATCCTCAGCTGATGGCAATTCAGGAATTAGAACCTTACTAGAACTGTGTTGTTGGGGCGGGCTTATGGGGGTTATAAACCAGCTTCCCCTTGCCAGTGTTTGGCACACCTTCCTGCTGCTGTTTGCAGTGCTGTGGCAGAGATGATGTCCACTCCTCTGCTCATGTCATCGTTTTCCCTGCCAGAATGGAGTCTCCCCTCGAGTCCGTAAGCCAAATAAACCCATTCCTCCATAAGCCGCTTTTGCTTGGGTTCTTTCTGCACAGCAACTAAGAAGCTGACCACAACAGTTTTGGTACCAGGACGTGGGGTCATCTGTTGCTGCTAGAACCCTGATTCCGTGGCTTTGGTCTTCTGGAAGTGATCTGCAGGAGGAATGTGGAAGGACTTGAAATCTCGGCCTAAGAGATGCCTCACAGTGTTGTGAATACAGCTTCATGGATCATTCTGGTCAGAGTTGAAAGACCTGAATGTAATGAGAACTATGGACTGTGAGGTTTGGCTTACAAGGGGGAGAAAGAACTTGGTCAGGACTGTGCCAGAAGCAGTTTGCGTGAGAGGCTTGCTGTGTTCTGCCTGCCTGTGTCCTGGATATCTGTGCAGGTTTGTTGGGCTGGTGTGAGCAGATGGAGATGGCACAGAAAGAAGATCTTTGGGTCGAAACTGCTGCCCGTTCACCTGCAATTGTTTGAGTGATGAAAACCATTGAGATTGGGCCAGCTGGTCTGCATTAGAACAACAGGAAGAATGTGGACTTTTTGAAGGAAGGTATCTGAATGATTTGATCCCCCCCATGGATTAACAAGTTGGTAGCCCACCTGGTTCTGTGGAATTGAGATTGGTTAGAAAGAGAGGGTCATTGGATTTGCAACACAGTTTTGTTTTTGAAAAATGGCCATCGACATGTGAAGCAGGTGTGCAAGGTTGCCTGCATGGAGCCCGATGGGGCCATGAGAATGAACTGTGGGTTGCAATGGAGACCCAAAGAATTCCAGGATTACGGATGGGTGTCAAGGCGAGCTGCCAGCACTGGATGAAGTTTTCCCGGACTGTGAGTAGCCGAGCTGCAGGGGCGGAATTAAATCTCCAAGAGACTTGTGTTATTGGTTAGAATCATTGAGCTTGGAGTTAAAGATTGATGGTGCCCTGTTTGTTTTAAATCTTGTATTGTATTGGTCAATCTGTTATTGCTGTGCCTCATGTTTCGCATTGCGAATGTTCTGTGCCATTAAGGGTTTATTTTTGGTATTATGGCTCAGTTGAAAGCTGTGGGGACTTAAGAGTTGAACTGAATGCATTGTATTTACATCATGTATGATTATTAGTTTGTGGGGGCCAGGGGTGGACTGTCATGGTTTAATCCAGGTGTCCCCCACAAACAAATGAATGTGTTCTGATAGATTGATCCTCAGCTTATGGCAATTCGGGAATTAGAACCTCACTAGAACTGTGTTGTTGGGGTGGGCTTATGGGGGTTATAAGCCAGCTTCCCCTTGCTAGTATTTGGCACACCTTCCTGCTGCTGTTTGCAGTGCTGTGGCAGAGGTGATGTCCACTCCTCTGCTCATGCCATCGTTTTCCCTGCCAGGATGGCGTCTCCCCTCGAGTCCGTAAGCCCAAAAAACCCATTTTTCCATAAGCCGCTTTTGTTTGGGTTCTTTCTGCGCAGCAACTAGAAAGCTGACCGCAACAGTGGGTCTCTGAGGATGTTTATAGGAAGGCAGCCTCTCAGTACAGGCAGGATGTAAAGAAGCTCAAAGAAGCTAGAAGTAAACATCCTTTCCTGTGTGGACCATACAGGAAGGAAATTCCAGAGACTCAGGAAGTCATTAAGTCTGAGATTGGGTTGCAAGAGGCTATAAAAAGGAGAAGAAATTCTCCTTGGCCCCTCCTGCCTGTTTGCTGTTCTATGTATATGGTGTTGGTGATGGGTTTTTCTCTCTCTGCTGGGACCTGTGAAAGAGGGCCAGCCTCTTTCACTGTTACAGAACTTCCCCTCAATCTGTAGTTTCAATAAATACTTTCTTCCCCCAAACTGTGCCTGGTTTGGAGAGTCATCCCAGTGATGTGTGGCTGACTACAACACTGGTTTTTAAAGATACAAGGTTGAGGAGGTCATGGCATCTTTTCTCATGGATTCAGAGAATGACTGAGACTAAACAATGTGTGTCAAGGTTGGATTCTTTGCAAAGAGACAAGAAGTCCTTGCTGAAGGTAGTTAGATAAAGCTTAAGTTCCAATGGAGACTCCCTGATGATGGAGTTGGCAACACGGTAGGATGTCTCAACTAAAGGCTGAGAGTTGATTCTGGTCCAGAGAGAGGCTATATGTGCTATAGGCAACAAAGTTGGAGGGGTGGGGCTACCTAAGTCTTTTGGAGCCCAGACTATTCCAACACAAATCCCAGAGGTCAGACACTCTGTGGCAGGATCTGGTGTTTACCCTGCAGGATTCGACCTTGCTCTCATCTAGCCATTGTTGGCTATGGCCCCATTCCTCCATTTTTTTGAAATATTTTATTTATTCATTTCCAAGCAGATACACACACACACACACACACACACACACACACACAGAGAGAGAGAGAGAGAGAGAGAGAGAGAGAGAGAGAGAGCACTAGGGCCACCACCTTGTGGGTCTGGCTTATGTGGGTCCTGGGGAATTGAACCCAGGGCCCTAGGCACTGGAAGCAAGTGCCTTAACTGCTGAACCATCTCTCCAGCCCCATTCCTCCATTTTTTAATAGGAATAGTTACACTGCGCTATTATGTTGGGAATATGTAAGCTTTTTGTCATTTCATGGGGGGTCACTGTTAATATATTGCCTTGGGTTTCAGAAGAAACTTTGGGCTTATGGCTTTTGAATAGTGTTGGGACTCAGAGACTATGGAGACTTTTGAAATTGAAATAAATTCATTTGGCATCACGAGCCTCTGGGATGTTGTGGTTTGAATGTGAAATGTTTCCCCACAGCCCATGTGTTTGAAAACTTGGTTCCTGCTGCCTAGGAAGTTTGAGGAAACTTTAAGAGATGAAACCTTTTTCCCATAGGACAAATATCAAACTCTGTAGCTCCATGTCCAGTATATGGGGCTAGTGGTGACAATTTTATAGCCCTACCTCTTTAGTTCTGCTTTCTGTCGCACACACGGCCTCTCTTTTGTGCCTGGTCCACTCTGTACTTGTAGCTTTCCTTGGTGGACATTCCATCATCATGGCTTCTCCAATATCCTGGGATCTCCATTGCAAGTTAGGTTTAATACTACCAGATTCTCAGGAAATACCCATCATAATGCTCCCATAAGTTCTTCTTACAACATTCTAGAGCTTTTCTGAGCAGCAGAACTTTTGATGTGTCCCCCCCACCCCTTCAAATCAGTTCCTAAGTTCTACTAACAACTGCATGGTCATGTTTATCACAGCAATGGCCCCACTTCTGAATATCAATTTTCTATTTTAGTTCTCTCATTGCTGTGATAAAATACCTGACAGAAGCAATTTAAGGGAGGATCATGGTTAGAAGGTTTCAGTTCATTGTGGTGGGAAAGGCATGACAGCCAGAATGCGAAGCAGCTGTTGTGTTGGGCCTACAGTTAGCAAGAAAGCGAACACTGTGCTCAATTCACTCCCCTCCCCTGCCTTTATTCGGTCTAGGACTCCAGCTCATGGGATGGCATTTCCACATTGAGACTGGGTCTTCTTTCCTCCATTAAACTCAGGATGTCTTCTAGATGATTCTAAATCCTTACAAGTTGACAATAAAGATTAATCATCACAATATTAATATATCATTTCTTCTTGTTAAATGTATATTAACTGAGAAATGACAACTGCCACTTCTTAAATACTTGTTATATTCTTGGCACTTATCTAAATAGTTTATACTATCGCATTTAATTATCAGCATTATATATGTACACACACACATATATATGTACATATATATATATAATATATTAAGATGTCGAGTCTTATTCTAACCCATCCCAGGCTGATCTGGAATTCACTACGTTGTCTCAGGCTGGCCTTGAACTCACAGAAATCCTACTACCTTAGCTTCCCAAATTCTGGGATTAAAGGTATGAACCACCATGCCTGGCTGAAATAGTTTTAAAACTAATTTACTTTTAATAAGGAGAAGCTTTGTCCATATAATTCATGTGTTGGCACCACCATGTCTCTTTTCCCTCCCCATTCTACTGAGAGCCCTCCCCAGTCAGACAGCTGGAATATTCAATGAAGTGGAGTTGTGCTATCAGCAGTTAGTATGTGTGTATGTGGAGGGGGGGACAATGCCTCAGGATAGTCCCCCCACCATGGCACTTAAAATCTCTCCGACACCTCTTCTGAAAAGTTCCCTGAACCATGGTGGATGAGTCTTAAGCCTACTTTGGTGTTGAGTTCTTAAGAGTCTCTGGATTTCTGCTTTGGAACATTTTGAGTGTCCTCGGTGTCTTTCTCCATCACCCTGGTGCACAGGTAGTCAGCCTTGCTATGGAGGCAGCATTCTTGCTCATCTCTCCACATTCTCTGTGGTTTCACCTGGGCCCTACACAATGTGTTAGGGGTCGCTCATTTCCTGCCATGGAGTCAGCTATCATTTTTGGTCTTGTTGGTAGAATTATACTGTCCACAGTTCTCGTTGCCATCTGAAAAATACAAACAGATTCTCCAACGGAGGGTGAGATCAACATAGGTTAAGTGAGACAAGCATTGTTAATTTGGTGAGATTATAATGGGTGCAGCCTCTCTTTAGGCCCATGGTTAGTCGAAGTTTCCCCTTGGGGTCCAGATTCTGTAGCTTGAATCATGGTTCCAGCTAAGGGTTCCTTGCCACTGAGTGGATCTCTTAGCCATTCAGAGAGCCCTTGATTAACCACCTAAGTTGAGTGTCACTATACACAGTTGTCATGCTGGTCTCTGTCATATAGCAGTGTCCCCTTCTTTCTCCCAACATTGTTGGCCAATTTCCCCTGGCAGCTCATGTAGTGCTTTCCAGAACTATCTGGTTCACCATCTGTTGAACTGGCTTACTTCCAGATTCTAGCCGGGTCTCTCTTATGTGTGAAGGCAGCCTGTGATGTCTTCAGCAATAGGGTCTTATCTTTTAACTGGAGCAGGGAACCAAATGTTTTGACAGAAGCCTGTCTTGTTTTGGGGACCTCGTGGGTTTTTCCACAAAAAGTATTGTGGCACTGGGAGTTGCAAGCCAGAGCCAATTGTATTGGGGTTAGGCTTCATCCCACCCTCCAGAGGGCCCTTCTTACCATAGGTATTCCCATATTCTTTTGGAAGCTTATATCTTTTATCTTACATTTTATTTATTTAATTGCCAGGGGAGAAAGAGAGAGAAAAGGCTCTCCAGGGTATCTTGCCACTGTAAATGTACTCCAGATATGTGTGCCACTTTATGCATCTGGGTTTATGTGAGTACTGGGGATTCAAGCCCTGAACCATCAGGCTCTGCAAATAAGCAACTGTAACCACTGAGCAATCTCTCCTGCCCAGAAATAGATATTTTCTTAGCATTGCTATATAAGTATATAGAAGCAGAGAGATAATGTAACCTTCCCAAAGTTACTTAGCATTGCAGAAATGGAAACCAAACTCAGGATATTTCTCTGTACTCTTCCATAGTATGTTACTTCTCTACTAAGTCTCAAGCTATGTCCTCTACCTCAAGACAACAGATTTTCATGCCAAGGTTTCCTAAGAATCTTAATGCCTCCTGAGAAAACAAAGCCTGGGAACACTCCTCTTACCTATGACCTCTAACTAAGCCTCTCCAATGCCCAGTGTTATGTTAATGTCCCAGTGAAGACAGTCTGGAAGCCCAGGGAAATGAACAGTTCCCAAAAGGAGCCAATTTTAAATTCCTATTTAGGTTAAAGTTGTCAAATAAATATTAAAAATCATTTACATATTATTTACCATTCCCTTATAAAACAACTCCCAGGGTAGAAAAATGAAAACTGACATTAAAATAAAAATAAAATAAAAATAAAATAAAATAAAATAAAATAAAAAACTCAGATTTTTACCTGATAATCCACTAGGCTCACTTGCTCTGATATGCTGAAAAGATAATTCTGCTTGGCCATATAAAAATAGAGCTTTTCTCCTTCAGTTCAGGGCCCCTCTTTAACTATTGAGATAAGAAAAACAGAGCTAAAATATGTCACAGAAAATTAAATGAGCAGGTTCAGGGCCAGCCTCATAGCTCCTGCCCTTTGTTGCTGTGCAATTTTTCTCTCTTTACCAAAGTTAACTTTTCTTACAGAGATTTTAAAATACAAAATAGTTCTACAAAATCATCCTAGCTGGAAGAAAGGTTTGGTAATCTTCTTTGCAACCTCAATTAACTAGATCACCAGGCAATTTCTCCCCAAAGGTCAGATGAATGGAATTCTCCAGTGTTCCATCTCTGAAGTCACAGATAAAGCTGAATGTAAGCATCAGGCATCAACTGCATGTACCCCACCATGTTAGAATCTGATAAAATAAATCAGGATTAGAGCATAAGAGATAGCTGTGAGAGCTAAATGAAACCATCCCTTCCTTTATAAAATACTTTCATCTCACATAATCAGCACATTTACGCTGGTAATGTACTCCCCCCTGCCAAACTGTAATGACCTCATCTTCTGCTCCTCATTTAGGTTAAAACATTTATTTGCAAAATGTACCTGAAGCCTGTTTGTACACATCATTAACAACCATTTTACCAGGTCTTGGCTCCATGCAGCTTTCTGTTTCCTGTAAAATATAGCTAAGACTACATCACATTGTTCTGAAAATGACATAAAATGATGTGTCTGAAAAAGCTTTTTAAAATGTATGCCTAAATGTAGTGTGCTGATTGCAAACAAAATGGCTATAGTTCTCCATGCCTCTTCATGTTCAAGTCCTAACCATGACTTTAGAATACCTCTCCTTAAGGGAGTCAGTCTCTTTTCCATTCAAAGCACCCAGACTGGCCCTGAATTTATCTTACCACTTGAATGTGGCAGAAGAGACAGCGTGTATTATGGGGTTTTGATTCTTTATTGCCTCACTGTACACCATGAGTAACCCTGGGCTAGCCCGTTACAGCAATGTTCCAGAAATATGGAAAAGAACCCAGGCTGGCCTAATCCACACAACAGCCTGCCAGCCATCAGTCAGCCACCAATATGTGAGAAAATCCTGGTAATTTCAGTCGAGCCAACACCAGTCTGACTATACCCACCTGAGTTAAGCCAGTTAAGACCAGAAAAACTACCCAGAGAGGTCTGAGCAATAGTAAATGGTTGATATTTTAGAATACTAAGTTTTAAGTGATTCATTATGAAGCAAGAGTTTCCTGATTGATATCCAGAAGATTTAGGGGTTAAGACCAGACTCTTGAGTGCCATAATCTCCCAACCCCAAACCTACAGTGTTTGTTAAAGAAAAATGTACCTCTTGGGCTTTTATCAAGCTTAAATCAGAAACAGTGGTGGGGACATGTCAGGGTGGCTGAGTGGTCTAAGGTGCCAGACTCAAGCTCCTGCTTCCTGTGTTCGGGGTTTCAGAAATAGGGGTGAAGATACTTGGAATTTGTGAATTTTCAGTCTTGTTAGGTAATGCTCAGCTATAGAGAGAAAAGAATCAATGTTATAAGGTAGGCTTCTCAAAGTTATGAAACTTTGTTCTATTTCTTTCCTTGGGGAGAAATGAGTGAATATTCATCCCAGGAAAGGCATTGTGAACTGACCCCCACCTCAAAGAAAGTCTAATCTCTGTTAAAGACTCTACAAAATGTATTGACTGAGCAGGAAAGATGGCTCAGGGGTTAAGGTGCTTACCTGCAAAGCCTAACAACCCAGTTTTGATTCTCCAGTACCCATCTAATGCCAGATGCACAAAGTAGCCACACATGTATCTGGAGTTCCTTTGAAGTGGCAAGAGGCCCTGGCACACCCATTCTCTCTCTCTCTCTCTCTCTCTCTCTCTCTCTCTCTCTCTCTCTCTCTCTCTCCCCTCTCTCTCCTTGCAAATAAATAAATAAATAAATAAGACATTTTTAAATCATATTGACTAGTTAGAACTTTATCACAATGGACACTTCAAATGCTGACAATCCCTTGCCAAAATTATCTCAGGCTGTCTTTAGGCTCCATACCCTTTGTTGTCCACCTCTGTGTTTGACGTAACCTCCTTTCAACTGTGAAGTAAAAAACCTCTGGAATGTATTAATAGACCATGAGCTTCCCTAAGGATGATATCACATAGCATCTAAAACCAATGTTCTGGCCAATGTATTAGGAAAATGCCTTGTTTGATGGCTGCCTTTGATGAGGTGCATATAAAAAAGCAGGTAACTGCTTTCCTGTTAGAGCAAGTTATTTAGGGTAACCTAAAACTATGTTTTCGGGCCAAGGCAACTTATATTTTGCATGTGAGTGAACAACTTTCCTCCAGGCAGACATTTCAGCCTTGGTTGCTTGTCTTATTACCCACTTCCAATAGCCCATTCCATATGAACTACTCTCAGGAACCGTAGTGTGTTCTCGAGTCCAAAATCCATTTTCAGCATGTCAAAGTCCATTCATCAAGGTGGTGCACTGTAACATACAGAAGAGAGACACTCTGGGATCCTCCCAAAGGAAACCCCCCCTTCAGATGGCTCAGAGTTAGTTGCCTGCATGACCCTTGCGCCACCACTTTAGCAAGAGGCAAGCCATCATGTTCCTCTGGAGGAAGAACAGCCACCCAGGGATGGCCATCGATGGGTGCTTCACCCTTTGATTGCCGGCTTCAGCTGCATGTCTAACTACCCATAGTGTTCCTCCTGACTCATCTTTTGTCTCATTGTTCCCACTTGGAGGTGCCGAGTTGTTGAGCTAATTTTCCTCATGAAACGTGAGCCACAATAGACCAAAAAAATAATACCACCCAACTTCTTCTTGGTGAACCAATGAGGTTATTGAGATAACTTATAGAAGTATGGGTGAGGGGCTAATGACAAGGGCATAGGGTGACCTGAAAATAGCAACAGCACCATCATGGTTGATGACCTCATAGAATCTGTATCTGGGAGCCCCACTTTTAGGTGACTTCCCATTTTTATACACTCTAGCACTTTCTAATGGTATGTCTAGCTTTGGTGGGTGGGGTGAGTCATCCTAACTGAGGGTCCTGTGACCCTCCCCCTCTTCCTTCCACTAGGAAGTGTTGATAGTCGAATTACCATTACTGAATAGACCTCGCTATCACTGCATTGTTGCACTTCCTTATTGCCATGAGAACCAGGACATGATGCTGGAGCCAAGGTTGATCTCTGTTTTTCTGTTCCCTTTTACACCCATAGGAAAGAACCTGTACTATGACAGACTTAGAACTTACAAATGAAAAGTAGCTCCCCTTTATGTTAAGAATTAAGGTGGAAAATCTTCACACATTTAACTATGCAATAGTTTGGAAACACATGCTTTTACATATAAAAAAATTCATGAAGCCAATTTTGGTGAGGGTGGGTGGCAAGGTACTAAGACCTTGGTTCAGGGATGTGGCCAACACAAGAAACACCTAAATGCATTTAGAAATATTGAACTTGGTATTGGCAGTCAATGATTCTTGCAGGGAAGGAGACATTTTCTTTGGTGGTTATAGCTACTGTAAGCTGCCCATGCTTCTATGAATAACCCCTCGCCCCTACTCATGTAAGCAACCCTAGTTAAACTCAAAGTGTCACAAAAAGACATTCAAGGAGAAGCAGCCCTAGTTGGGAAGAAGAAGGGGTTCAGTGGGTATAGAAGGGGGAGAGGAGGAGGTAATAGGGGGCAAATATGATCAAAATTTACCATATAGTATGAAATTGTCAAAACATTAATTTTAAAAATCAAAAGAACATTAAAAATAAACAGATTATTATTATTATTATTTGTTTTGCTTTTTTTTTTTTTTTTTGGTTTTTTGAGGTAGGGTCTCACTCTAGCCCAGGCTGACCTGGAATTCACTATGTAGTCTCAGGGTGGCCTTGAACTCACGGTGATCCTCCTACCTCTGCCTCCTGAGTGCTGGGATTAAAGGCGTGCGCCACCACGCCCGGCAATAAACAGATTATTTAAAAATTAAAAAATATAAGCCGGGGGTGGTGGCACACAACTTTAACCCCAGCCTTCGGGAGGTAGAGTTAGGAGAATCACCATGAATTCAAGGCCAGCCTGAGACTACATAGTGACTTCCAGATCAGCCTGGGCTAGAGTGAGACCCTACCTCGAAAAAGAAATTAAATAATTAAAAAAGAAAGGAAAAACAAGAAATACTGATTTGAGTCCATTCAACCATATGAGTGTGAAGTGCAGCAAGGTGTGGGGACCCACACAGTCTCTCTCTGAAGCACCAACTCCAGTGACAAATGGAAAAGATTAAAAATCAGGCCACACAGGT
Source organism: Zapus hudsonius (assembly GCA_004024765.1). Classification (NCBI taxonomy): domain Eukaryota; kingdom Metazoa; phylum Chordata; class Mammalia; order Rodentia; family Dipodidae; genus Zapus; species Zapus hudsonius. The sequence goes on along the minus strand of PVHP010032520.1, from coordinate 3,387 downwards.
GTGTATAACATGTTTGATGATTCCTTGGACTGGACCAAATACCCTGCTTTTCAGGAAGACTAGTAATTTCATCAATATCTATTATAAGCATACTGTTTATATCATGATTAAGATTTAAAATTACCTAAATCATGGGACATAGAAATTTGGCCAAATTCTCCTTCTGGGTTGGGTGATTTGGCTAATACAGTGCACCTATAGATGCATTTAAATGTGCATTTCTTCTGGTAGTGTTTTTCATGATCTAGATGATTAAGTTCACTGCTAAAAGCTATGGATAGAAAATAGATTTGATGACACATTAATTTTATTAGATAAGAAGCCATCTTGTGATGGACTAATTTTATTTGGGGTTTGACTGTGATCCACCTTTATAGGAATCATCACAAACAGAAGCCTGGATTATAATGCCAACACTAACATGAATGTAATGTGTCAGCATGTATGTGGGCCTTATGTCTCTCTTCCCTTTATACTTTTAAATCTGCTTCATGCAATTTCTCAACATTAACAAGCATAGGGTGAGAAAGAGCAAAGGGTGAAAGTTTGATGTTTAATGTTTTTACTGATTTCTTGCCTGTTGACCAACTACTTTCGGTGTTGTTGTTTGAGACAGCATCTTGCTATATAGCACTGGCTGGCCTGCTACCCACGATGTACCCCACTATAGCAGTTACCTGTGTATTGCTGAGGCAAAACACCCAACTGGAAGCAATTTATGGAAGGAAATGGTTTATTTCAGCTTTCTGTTTCCAGGGGAGTTGAAACATGATGATGGAGAAAGCATGGCATGATCAGACAGGCGGGTCATCATACCTTGTCACTCCAGCTTAAAGGATGAATTGAGCTTTGAACACCTAGTCGGGCTGGGCTAATAAAGTTCAAGGCCCCCAGTGATACACCTCCTCCAGCAAGGCTCCATTTCCAAAGGTTCCTTCCACCAGATTTGGACTAAGTATGATGCTTAACTATAAATAGCTGGGGCTATGGGGAGCATTTTACATTCACACCACCATACCCACCCATGTTGATCTTGAATTCATGACAATCCTCCTGCCTTAACCTCTCAACTACTGGGATTACAGGTGTGTGGGACTATGCCAGACTAACCAAGCACTTTTATTTTTTTAAAAAATATTTTATTTATTCATTTTCAGGTAGAGAGAGAGAGAGAGAGAGAGAGAGAGAGAGAGAGAGAGAGAGAGAGAGAGAGAGAGAGAGAAAGAGAGAGAGAGAGCACCAGGGCCACCACCTTGTGGGTCTGGTTTATGTGGGTCCTAGGGAATTGAACCCGGGGCCTTAGGCACTGGAGGCAAGTGCCTTAACTGTTGAGCCATCTCTCCAGCCCCCAAGCACTTTTAAAGCTACAGTTTTATTCAAACAAGCACAGTCTGAAACAATCCTACTGTCGCTGGTTGTTTCCTGCTAAGTCTTGAATGTGAAATAGAAGCTTAAAGATATCAGTTCATATAATTGCCTCATCTGGGATGAGTACAGAAACATCACCAGGTACAAAACTATAAATTAAACACTATCCATGTTAAAATCTTTATAAGCATTAATGAGAGTAACTCAGTTCCTACAACTGCCTTTTTGTGGGACTCTGCTAAGAGGCACGGAGGATAAAGGGTTAAAGGAAGTTGAGGCTGGCCTGAAATGATGATAATCTCAAGCTTATCTGAGTTTATCTGAGACCGGCAGGAGTTTGGCCATTGGAAGCCTCCTTCCTTTATCCTAGAAACTGCAGCAGCCCTGGCAGGCCACAACAAACCTTGAGAAATCTAGGCACTTCAAGGCCTGAGTTTACTGGAGCTCACATACCCCAGCTGTAATAAAAAGCCTGGGCAATAAAAGTTTAAAGGCCACAGTTCCTCTGTAGCCACCACCATCCAGTAGGTACCTAAAGTCACGTACTTCCCACCACTTGGAGCTGAGAAAGCCCCCTCAACTTATCTATGCAAACTAGGTATCCACAGAGTACTGGCCCCTGCCAATCACTTCATGAAATGTCCACAGACTATGCTGCCCCTACCAATCCCCTTGCTGCTTATGTCTCTACCTCTGATTTTTCCTCTAGTTTCTCCTTTATATAAATAACCTTTTTATGTAATAAATGAGCTGTTCACTGTGACTGTATCCCAAGAGTTCTTCCTCTCGTCGGTTCAATGCTAGTCCAAGACTCTGTCCACTCAGCTCCGTGGATGAACAGGGAGTTGATGCACAGTGCAACTCCCCAACTAAGCCACAGAACAACACCCTTTAAAGCAGGAGTATTGTGCGTTTTCCACAAAATGAGAAAATTAAAACAGAACTAAGTGATCTTCATAAGGCCCATCCACAAATAAGAAAAAGCAGTGGACCCATAACTCAATAATTGGTTGATGAACTATAAGAAGACAAGCATTACTATGGTAAAATAGTGCTTCATTTGGCATGCGGGGTACTATACAGATACTTGTATGAGCCTTGAGATGTGCAAATTTTCCAGAATCTTCCATTCCATTTTTGCAAATGAGAAAAGCATATTCCAGATATCTGGAATGTTTTGCTCTAGGTCACTGCCAATATATAATCTGGCAGTTATAAAAAGAGATTCATGATTTCTCAGAAATGCACTTGAGAGATGGGAAAGGTTGGTCAATGGGAACTAAGGTATAGTTAGATAGGAGAAATAGGTTCATAGTAGACTGACTATAGATAATAATAATGTAATGTGTAATTAAAAATATAGAAGAAATGTTTTGAATATGTTCACCACTAAGAAATGATAAATTAGGAAATGAATGTGTGAATCCTGAATTGAGCATTATGTAATGTATATATGTTGTAGAAATACCATATGATAAATATGTATATAAAATATATAAAATGTATACTTTTGAATGTGCCAGTTTCTAAAATCAGAAAAAAATTAAAAATAAACTGTGTCAGTTTATCATTCTTATTATATTTAATAACATGTGGTTTGTAGAAAATATACATTCCAAGACATATATGTATATACACACAAGTATATATATGTATATACACACAAGTATATATATATATATATATATATATATCAGACATACTTAAGAAATTTCACTTGAATATGTTAATACAATTTAAATGTAACATTACTTTTTTAAAAATATTTTATTTATTCATTTTCAAGCAGAGAGAGAGAGAGAGAGAGAGAGAGAGCACACCAGGGCCACCACCTTGTGGGTCTGGCATATGTGGGTTCTGGGGAACTGAACCCGGGGCCTTAGGCACTGGAAGCAAGTGCCTTAACCGCTGAGCTATCTCTCCATCCCTGTAACATTACTTTTAAAAAAATATTTTATTTATTCATTTTCAAGCAGAGAGAGAGAGAGAGAGAGAGAGAGAGAGAGAGAGAGAGAGAGA
>PVHP010032519.1:8504-20298 GCA_004024765.1 Zapus hudsonius | reverse complement strand
AGGGATTTCTCTAACCATTGATCAGCTTGAATTTATCCAGCAAGCAACAGAAAAGCAACATTTTTGCCAGCTTTGATGGCCCCTTCTGCCTCTGGAAGAGAGTGTCTGACTTGTAAAATCTCGTTAATGTCATTCCAGTAGGAAAAAATCTCTACTGGGACCTTCTCAGGTCTGAAAGTCTCATAATAATCCCAGAGACTGGGCCCAACATTTTTCATTTATAGTCCCTTCCTGGGGGAACCAGGGACACACATCTTGGAGATAAACAAAAAACTTAACTAAATTTTTCTTCTTAACCCGACTTCCTCGCACCCTGAATGATTCTTTAAGACCTTTAATAAACAACTCTTGTGAACTTTAGTTCTGACCCATTGCGACGCAAATTTCCTTACCTTGAGAGACCTCAGGTCACTGAGGTCCGCGAATTTTCTTGACTGTGCAGTCCACCAGTTGAGTGCGTCGTCCAGAAGGGTCCACACCCTCGTGCCCCGCATCGGGCACCACCTGACCCTACCCACGGGCCTAGTCAACGAGGGTCACGAGGGGGACCCTAGCCTGGATGAGTGGGAAAGAATGGAGCGAGAGATGAGACCAAGACAGGAGTCTGATCAAGGTCTGTTTATTGCAGGCAACAGGCGAACTTATATGCTAAGAACAAGGAGGCAGCTGCAAGTTTCACTTTGCACAATACTTTGCACAATAGTATAAGTTTTTCAAACCCTGTTGCTGTAGGCTGTCACAGTGGCCTCTTACTGGTATTATTGTAATTAGCTGCAAATGGCTGGTTTTGGGAAGCACATAACATTGTTAGATTTCCGCATAGCTCAGGGTCCACAGTGGGGCAGTGCCTCAGGCCCCGACACTCTTGAAGGCAGAATCATTGAGCCACATCTTGAGAGGTAGGCATGAGGGCAACAGATGATGTTCTGAGCAGCCCTCCCATTCTAGATGATGAGTGTTTAGTAGAGATGCAGTAATAATTAGAAGTCCACTGAAGTGTCTTCTCTGGTGTGTATCACTGGCTAGAAGTTTCTGGGTAAAGAACTGTGCTTTAGGTTAAGATGTCCTGGAATAGGGTTCCAGCTTCTTTTTCTATTGGATCAATTAACAACTCTTGGGATCTTACAAATTTTCTTAGATTTTTCAAATAGATGTTGATTCTTTTACAATCATAGATAAAATTTGAGCTATACTCTCAAAATTCTTCAAAAACTCAGGTTACTAGGCTGATTGGTAGAAATCAACAATAACAACAAAAAACTATTCAAATATTACTTCAAAATCATTTTGTGCCCCACTTCCTTCTAAGACAAACATAAAATTACTTGATTCATTATTTAAGGCAATGCAACATCTGGCATCGATTTAAATATATGGTCTATTTTCTCATGCCAGAAATATTGACATTTTGGTCTCTTTTCCACATATCTATGCCTGAGTACACCTAAGTCTCATCAATATGCCATAAATCACACCAGTGACCAGAGGTCATCGGTTAACAATCAGTTCACAATTTTGATTGTGGAATAGTGTATCAATAGGCTTTTATATTTTTCCAGAATACTCAAATATATATGCAATTTTAAAAGCCACTATAAATATAGAGATTTACTGAAATAAAATTTCTCTTCTTTTTCCTTCTTTATTCTTTTTAAAATATATTTATTATGAGTAAGTATATACATTGTATGAGCAGATCTTGTGAAGATGTCCCTATTTCCCTACTCTCTGTCCCCTACCCACTGGGGTACTTCATCGGTGTACATACTGGATCTGTCCATAGGTTAGGGGGTTATGAACTGCACCAAGAAAAGAAAGAAAGAAAGAAAGAAAGAAAGAAAGAAAGAAAGAAAGAAAGAAAGAAAGAAAGAAAGAAAGAAAGAAAGAAAGAAAGAAAGAAAGAGAAAGAAAATGGCTACCTCTGGTACCTCTTTATTTATTTATTTTTTTGATTCTCATTTTGTCTGTTTGTAAAGAATTCATATCCCTTATATCCCTTATTATTTTTGCATCAATAGCTACACTTATTACCTTCCCTCTTCATACTTAGGTGCATGTGAAATCACAATGTCTCCCCATCTTCTGCTGAGGGATGCTCCACTGAAAAACTCTTGGTAGATGCCTCACATGACCAATTTTACAGCCTATGGAGAGAACTAAGAATATCTTTGTATCAGATCCTCCTTGGGCCATCTGTTTACACTCATGAAGATATTCATGGATCATGAAACACAAGTTAACCGGAAAGCTATTTTTGAGGAAAATTTAACTAAATAGCCTCCAGAGCTTTGTCCTTAAACCCATTATCTCTGATGAGTTAGGTCAAGCATGTTACTAGGAAGACAGCTTGAATGTATTTCATTGCTGCAAGCATTGTTTCAAATTACTCCTTTCAGCAATAATTGTTCTTATTTTTTCCAAAGGATGAATGAATTCAAGTTACCATGACCACTTTTATTACAGCACACCTATGGGTTTCCAGAAAGTTTGGGGCTGGGATTATGAGCTTCATCTTGTGTCTTCAGAGAGGGCTTCATCACAGCTCTAGGAGAAGGCTTCTTGTTGACACATTATGATGTAATGCATTACTTACAGGCTTGGGAAATTCAGAGAACACAAGTTTGTCTTAACTAGGCATCATAGGGGATGAGGGATGTCAGAGTAGGTGGATAAGTTGTTTTTTTTTTTTTTTTTGCACTTCAGAAACTTTCCAAAGCAGTGCCCTCCACTCTATTCAACTGTGTACTTGGAATTGAGAAGTTTATCCTGCACTACTACATTCTGAAGTAGCTCTTCTAAAGAGTGGATCCAATGTCTCTGTTCTCAGTATGGATCACAGCTATTTTCATCAATTTGGTCTTTCCCACTTATTCTGGTGAGTAAATTTTCTGATCCTGGGTGGAAGGCATCTCATAGCCCTGAAGAGCAGGTAAACATTTGTTGTAATATATAAGTGAGGTGCATGTTTTGTTGAATTATAATTCTTAAACTGGTAAGACAGGAAGGATAATGTCATAATTATTTCTCAATATTTTGTCCATTTATAATTTTACTGCATTGGGAAAGAGCAACAGAATGATAGATTGCAGCAAGGAGAAAAATTACACTTTGTACAGTGCTGAACCAAAAACTATTGGCTAATTTTTTATGGTTGATAATTTGAGGAGTCCAGATTCTGTAATAACTACAAGGAAGGCAAAATGTTTTCTATAGTTGATACTCTTTTTGAAACTTAAAAAAATGCTTTTAGTTATTTATTTGCATGTGTGTGGAGCTGTGAGGCAAGGCCTCTTGCCACTGCAATAAAATGGACTACTTTTTGCATTTGGGTTTCCATGAATTTAAAACACAGCTGGCAGGGATTGCAAGCAAACTACATTAATTCTTCAGCCCCTACATATGATATTCTTTGACAATCTGAATTTTTTATTTTTAATTATCAATTCTGAATGTAAAGTCAAAGCCTTGTACAAGGAAAGAACACTTTCACGCTTATGGTGACAATTATAATTCTTATCATTTCTAATTAACAATGAAATAGGTATTTATAATTTAATAATGTCTTGCCGAATATTACATTTTTTTGTAATTTTACACAGTGCTTTTATCCCCTCCCTATTATCTCCTCTGTAAATCTTCTAAAAGTTGGTATATTCACTAGATGTTACTGAAAATAATACATAGCAATACATTTTTATAGATCTTGATTCATTTGGGTAGATTTGAGAATTTTTGTTATAAAATTCTTAGTCTCATTAGTGGCAGTCCTCGACCATGTCAGGTGCAGGTGCTTCTCCTATCTTTGCATCTGTGGATTAAGTTCCCTTTTAACTTTTTGTTGTTGTTGTTACAGAAGCTCATATGAGAGGACCACCTCAGCCTTTTGTAAGTTAAACTGAATTTTAAAAACTGTACTCTTAACTGTTTTTCAATATTTAAAATTTTAGCAAAACTGACCAAAGTAGACAAAAGATTTAAAGTTCTAAAATCTGTATGCACATATTATTATTATTATACCAAATAAAGTAATACTGTTTAACAAGAAACATAAAATCTTCATTGGCATGCTCTATACAAATTGACATCTTGTAGGCAACAATCTACATATAGGAGGCTGTTAATTTTCTGTTATTTAGAACACTTGGGAAGGTAAAGCCATTTTTAATGCCAAATCATTTATCTTTAAACAATGAAATAAAGTATACAAATTACTAATTTCAAGATGAACAAATACAAATTACTCCAGGTAAATTATTGAGATTCCTAAAACCACACAAAATGTATGAATGTAGTTGATATGTGTATTAATACTTGGTGAAACTTTAAAGGGATGCAGAAGATAATATACAGAAATTCAGTTTGGAGATTTTATCTTGTGCAGGGGATGAGGAAGATGTGACTTAAATGGAAAAATCATAAGTGCTGTGGAGTGTTGACTACATTATAGACACAGATTCACCTACTGTAAAACTCTCTTTTATTGGGTTGCAGGTGTGTCATTGTCTTTGAACCTAAATACAGATGATCTCATTTCAAACATTTGATATTAAGATTTTTAAATGAAGCTTTTATTCATAAATTCACTATTTCATATATTTGTATCTTCTTTGTTTTACAGCCTGATTGCAGTGGATATGGGACTTATGACTATGAGTGTACATCAGATTATTTTCCAGTTTGTGGAACCAATTCGATCACTTACATCAATCTATGCTCTTTCTGCATTGCAATAAGGTGAGAACACAACAGTAAATATTTGCTCTTCCATAATATAAACAAATTACCACACATTGAAAAGAAAAAAATGTCCCTGATAATCAGTACATCAAATGTTGCAAAGATAACTGTAATAATCATATAAAATATTCTTCTACCTTTTCTTAAGATATTTATTTCAGATGGTAATGTTAACTATTAACACATCCATGTTTGATGTTCTACAAATGTGGGAACAAATTACATTGACTTAAGTGTAGTGGGAAGACTAATGGCAGAGTAGTAGCCATTGTGATGTAATTCCCAGGCAGCACATGCCTGTGATACTCTGAGATTTAGCCTTGTAGACTTCTCCCTGAAGGCATCATGACTAAAAAATCAAGATGACTGTTGAGTTCCAAAATTCACTCTATTAACAGACCCATTAAAGGAAGAAACTAATTCATGTGAGAATAAACCTTGTCCTTTGAAAATGCGTTTTTTTTTCTACCAGATCTGGAGAGCACAGAGCATTTTCATTTGAAATTCTATCCCTTTCTTCTTCATTCTAAAGTATTTGTCTAAGAGTATGCCAGCCTTCTTCCACAAACAGCCCATTCTCTCCCCACAGGCTTTTCCACTATGAAGTCATTGCCCATTAATTTCCAAAGTTCGATATGTGCCCGTTAGTGGTCAAGGAATACCACATTCCTAAATGTTTTTTTTTCTTAAGCCATGAGTCTTAATTATAACTGAGCAATGGGTGTGTGTGTGGGGGGGAGTAAATGATCTTTACACTGGGAAGAGGACAGATAAGGGGCTAAGGAGCAGGAGGTCTACCTACTTATAGAGTAGAACACATCCTTTCTATCATGTAAGAAGTTCAACTCTTCATGTAGAGACATATATCCTGAGTAGATACATTCTTTTCATAGTTCTCTTCTTTTTCTTTCTTTTCTTCTCTTTCTACAGAGAAAGTGACAAATTTATTGACTTTTCTCATTTTGGTAAATGCTGACATTTCCCTGGAGTTCTGCATCCCTGTGGCTATTATTGCGATATTTTCTTACAATACAATTATAATTTCACAATCAAGATCTTCCACTCATAGACCAGATGAATTCTGCTTCATGATACAGGATGAAATAAGTGCCATTCATTGTTGTTTTCAATAATAGCAATCTGAAATATAAGAATTAATTTTATTCATTCAATTTTAAAATGGCAATTTGAAACCACAATATCTAAACTGGTTATATTGGTGCACACCTGTACCTGTAAGTTCAAAAATTGTGAGAGTGTGCAGATTTGCTGTGTGTTTGAAGCCAGTCTGTATTTGAATAAAGACATAAAAATAATTCAATATCCTAACTTTATACTTGATAATGTAAACCTGATTTAAGTCTCTAAATATTTTGATCAATAAAGTGCTCAATAATGGTATTAAATTTATTGACTTTTTAATTTAAATGCATGGTAGTTTAAGATATACAGATAATTAGATGCCTATCTGGGTATTACACCTAAAGTTAAATTACCTGGATGTTTATAGAAAAAAGAGTATAAATACATTATAGTTCTCTGTTTTATATATTCCAGGAGAAGTTTTGGGCATCTAAAATGCATTTCAGGTTAAGGTCATGATCATGCTGAGAGGTCAATCATGTTGTAATAGCCTCCAATGCAGAGTCCAACACATGGCAGACAATGATGATACATGGCCCCTTGGGAGGGGGAGATGTGAGAGGGGCTCATTAGGGCCTGAGGAAGATTTGCACTCCAAGATGCAGCCACACACATAACCAGAGGTTTTAAAAAACTTCACTGAAACAAAGACCAGTCTCTTCTGCCCTCCACATGCTTTCCTAGAAGGAGGACTTTCATTTTCCAGGTAAGGACTTTCATTTTCCACCCCATGGGCTGGGGTGAGGGGGGAGTTCAAGACTTTTCCCATATGAACCTTTTTTCTCAAGATGGGAATTTTCTATTGTCTTTTTTTTCCTGCTTGTTTAGTTAAGCAGCATAAATTTTGGCTAAAACCTCTCCCACATGTTCTCCCCACACTGGTGGTTGGAGAACTCTGTAACTCCCCACTTTCCTTAAAATAAAGTCTCTCACTATACCTTAAACTCTAGTTGTCAATGATTTTAATTCTTTAACTTTGTAGACAAGGATTCTGGTACTCCTTAAATTTTGAGGTACATTGAAATTTTGCTGGGTATTACCTAAATTCTAATCCCCGGCTCAGCCCCTACAGGTCTCCTAAAAGATTAATTAATTAATTAATTAAAAACAGGAGGATCCTTGCCTTGTGGTCTCCACTTACATCACTCTTTTTTTTCCAGGAACAACCTAAGCCCATCCATAGAATGGGAGGTCTCCTTTACTAAAATTCAAATCTAATCCTAGAATTGTGGTTGGCCAAGCTTAAAACCCCAGAACTTGGTATCATGAACCAATTAGCTATCTTTCTGGCTCACCTAAGCTAGAAGTTATAATTACCTGGAAAGGGCTCTGACATACTTTCTTTATCTTCTTGGTGGGCCAGTGTAGACTTCTGAATATCCAGGTTCTGGTTAAGCCCTCTCACATCAGCCACCAGGGGCTTCTTGTCCCACAGGGACCTTTTCCTACTCATGGTGGGAACTCTCTTCTTATTTCTATTCTTAATCTAATAAAGTGTCTCTGAACCTTACTTACCCTCTGATGGTCTATGGAGTTAATTCTTTAAGTTCATAAGACAAGACCTAGGGTATCCTAAATTTGTAGGTGCATAATGTTGTGTTGAAAATGAACCCCAAAATTCCCATTACAGTTTAATATTGATTAAGAGAGCAATGCATGGAAATGATATTTCAATCTGAAATATGTATGTACTGATCAAGGTTGTGCTCAGTTTCATAAAACAAATATGACTAAATGTAAAGACAGAATAATCAAGAAAATAATAGTGGATGACCTCACTACCCAGTTGTTACCAAAAGTTAGGTCATTTAAACAAAAAGCAAGCAAACATTGATTTAAATGTTATCACAGATTAAAGGGCCTACATGTACATGTGAAGAATCATCAATACACTACAAAATGCTCATTCTTCTCGGGAATACATGAAAATTTCTGAAAACATTTCACATAATAGAACACAAATAAATCTTAAAAACCATAGGGAAATGAAACAATTTCTTGTTTTTTAACAGAACAAAATGGAACACAACTAAATATCTATAATAAGAGAAACTAGAAAATTCAAAAATCATGAATATTGAATAATACATGATTTATTTATTAAAGAAATCCAGAATAAAAATTTAAAAATCCAATTTTTTATTTAGAGAATACTTTATTAGTCTTTTTAATCAAATCCATGTAGATAAGACCTTACATATTTAATACAGTGCTTTATCCCTGTACAAATGAAAAAAATGCTTAACATTTCTAGAGCATTATGGCTGTTAATTTCTGTACAATGCCAACTCAACATGGAAACAGGCATATTTTTTCCAAAGTTGATGGCATACCTAGTTTCTGAAAATTATTTTCAAATTATATGCATGTACATTCATATTTATATAATATATAAATATTTATTTATGTATACATATATATATTTATATAATATAACCAATAATAGCAGTATGTTATGTGTCAATAACTCAACAGCTTTTCCAGGTTCTGCATTTGTTTGAACAAAACTGTAGTAATCCAGCATACTCATTTTAAAAAATGTAAAAAAAAATTGAAGAAAATAGTACTGCTATGATACCTGATGCCAGTTGGTTTCTTTTAATTTTCCCCATCATAATCTGGAAAGAGCACGTTCTACAGGAACATCATTCCACACTGCTCTGATAAAGCAGTAACTATTGCATTTCATCAAGCAGGTACAGGCATTCTACATTCACAGAGGGGTGGTACAGTACTGCACTACTTCTATGACACTAGAGGATAAAATTTAAAATGTATTATTTGAGAATTGATTCTACTTTTCCAGCACAGGGCCCAAGGAAGGTATGACACAAATCTGTAAAGAAATATCCCCTTAGACCAGATTTCATTTCATTAATAGCACTTAGTGCTCATTGTCTTCATGGACATTAGCTAAAAGCCATTGTGTGTGTGGGAGAACCAGGAAAATTTCCCCATGAAACAAAATTCCATAACCATTTGATTTGTGCAAAGATGACTGACTGAAGACAAGCAAGATGCAACCTAGCTAGCATTTTACCAAATCTGTCATGCCTGCATGTTGAGAGCTCCAAGGAAGAAAGAGGAGGCCAAATAGTGCTTCAAAGCTTCAAACCACAATCAAAACACAGCATCACTTTAATAGAAGCAGCATCCAAACACTGCTCTTGTGGGTGCTGATGTCAATATTGAGTCATCACTCACTCATCCAGGAAGGGAAGATCAGTTACTACTGAATTTTGTGTGTAACCCAATCAGCATCTTACACAAATAGCAAGCTGGCATAATAAAAAGTAAGGCTCCTTTACCTAAAACAAGTTAGCTAGCTCACCTCCCAGTACCTAAGGGAACAAAGTACCTCAAGTACCTAAGGGAACAAAGAAGCCACAGCTGATAGGTAAGCTGGGACTACTTAACTAGCCAGGCTGAGCTACTCCTCTGTGGTATGGTTTTCTTCCTATTTCTGCAGTTACATCTAATCATAAAGACTTTGAGGTCTACAATCATGCAGAATCATAACCTCTGACAGGAGATGCATGGTAAATAGTAGGTGCAAGCTGGAAAGCCTCACCATAACTGGTGCAGCAGTGTTGGAATACTCCTGTGTCCTGTGAGCATCTGAAGCTCATCTCCACACAGGATAGTGACACAGGCCACACCACCCTAATCACTGCTAGCATTATTTGACTTCATTTTTCCAGTGTCTCCCTTCCCTCCAAGCCCTGCAATAAGCCATAACTTTTAAGATGTTGTTTCTTCAGTTTTGATTGCCCGAGGTTTAATTGGTCCAGTTTGGTGGTTTGGTTTGGTGGCTATGGTGGGAGCAAGGGGTGGTTTTTCTTCTACTTTTTCGTGACATGCACCTGGAGGGTCAGTCAGTGTTTCAGGAGGTTTACTTGAATCCTTCTCCACTTTCTGGGCTTTGCCTCCTATCTGTTTTTTTTTCTTTTTTCTGTTGTTCTTCAGAGAAGAACCATTGCATGGACTGAAGAACCTGTGCTCTTTGATTTGCCAACACTTAGGACTAAAAGTCTTGTGGCTGATTCCTCTTCCCACAGCTTTCTTCTTCATGTCTTGTTCAGCCTTCAATGCAGCCTGGACCTGATTACCTCTGACTGTAGGTAGTGACCCACAAGGACCCTTGGATTCATGTAGCAAATGAGCAGAGCTGGCCCATGAGGCCTGTGGTCAGTGGAGGGGCATCTGACTGGCTGTGGTTCAGTGGCTTAGTTGAGGAGTTGCAGTATGCATCAACTCCCTGTTCATCCATGGAGCTGTGTGGACAGTCTTGGGATAGTGGTGAGCCAACAAGAGGAAGAAATCTGGGGAGGCAGTTGTAGTGAACAGCTCATTTATTATGTGCAAAAAGTTCATTTATATAGAGGAGAAACCAGAGGAAAAATCAGAGGCAGGGACATAAGTGGCAAGGGGATTGGTAGGGGCAGAGTAGTCTGTGGATGTCTCGAGAAGGGATTGGCAGGGGCCAGTAACCTATGGATGGCTAGTTTGCATAGATAAGTTGGGGGGTGCTTTCTCAGCTCCAAGTGACAGGAATTACATGTCTCTAGTCATGTAACAGATGGCAGATGGCAGTGGCTGCAGAGGAGCTGTGACCTTTAAACTTTCATTGTATAGGCTTGTTGTTTCAGCTGGGGTATGTCAGCTTTAGTAAACTCAGGCCTGGAAGTGCCTGGTATTATCAAGGTTTGTTGCAGCCTGCCAGGAGGGGGAGGGGGCTGGAGTTTTTAGGATAAAAGAGGGAGGTTTTGATGGCCATAACTCCTGTGGGTCTCAGATAAGGTTGAGATTGTCGGGGTTTCAGGCCAGTCTCAACTTCCTTTAACCCTATATCCTCCATGCCTCTTAGCAGGGTCCCACCACTGACCACTGGTGGCCTCTGAGTAGGCACTGAGAGGTGTTAATATGTGGGGATATTACCAATGGAGTGACCAGATCAGGTTGAGAGAGAGAATCTGTGGTACAAACTGTGTAGGAAATGGTTGTGGCATTCTCACAGTGGCAGGGGCTCACTGGAATTGCTTCTGAAAGACAATGCTCTTCATTTTGCTGGAATGGCTGTTTTCAGTAGTTGAAGTAGGTGTGGTGCTTCCACCACCAATTGAAGGCATGCCTGGATTAATATCAATCCCACTCCCCAAAGTTTTAAATTCCATTTCAGAGGTTTTCCCTAAGGTTGCCATCATGCTATGCTGTGTCCCAGCAGGAAATAATCCTCTGAAAGGTTGTCTCACTTGCCTATGCTTGGTGGTGGGGCAGTGTATGTTGCACCTGGGGCTAAAGAGTCTGAGGCAATGCAATCAGAGGCTGCTCTGTAGATCCAAAGTTAGTCAAGGAGAGCTGGGATAATGGTAAATGTACTGTAACCATGTCATAGTTTACTTGCTTGAGAGCACTCAGTGATTGGGCAGGGTTATAAAGGTTTGTCTGACCAGGCTGTTGGACTTGTCCAGAATAAAGATCTGAGACCTGGTTAAGATTTTCTATAGCCTGAAGGTGTATATCAATCAGCTGTGAGATTCCCAGTTCTGACCTCTGCCCTTTTTGATGCTCATATACTATGGGAATAGGCTGAATATATGAAGTTTGTTGGAAGGCAAGGTCTGACTGTACCTTGGAAATTTCCTGGTGCTGGACAGCTGGAAAGTTATGGATAGCAGTACCAGAAAGGACCACAGATGGCAGAGACAGACATGGCTGAGATCTATATGGTTGTATTGAAGAGCTAAATGATTCCTGAGCCTGGGAAACAGCAACCCAGTCCCCAAGCACAGCAAGGTTTGATGCTGCCCCTGCAGGGGTGGATAGGGATTTGGATGTGATGAACAGTAGTGGTCAGAGAGAGAGAGAGAGAGAGAGAGAGAGAGAGAGAGAGAGAGAGAGAGAGAGAGAGAGA
>PVHP010032518.1:0-20269 GCA_004024765.1 Zapus hudsonius | reverse complement strand
GGTGTAGTTTATAGCTAACCCTTCAGCTGACATGCTGAAGGTGTGAGACGTGAGCTTCAGCACTGCTTGGAGAGGAGGCTACTGATGGCAGAAGGAAGAAGCAGTGAGACAACTCTGCTATGAATTTACAGAAATGACCAGTTAAACAGTCAAGAGCTTTTAGAGAAGGATAGATTGGTGCATATTAAGATATTAGTTCATAAGAGTAGGGAAAGAAAGAAGATAAGTAGAGTAAGGCTAGTGATTACTATGAATCAATAGAGAAAAATAGAAGTGGGGACTATAAGAAGGGAGGACACAGCCAGCTCTAGCTAATAGTAGAATGAGAAGAGTTAAAAAATGTCAGGAAGTAACCTAAAACAACCCGGGGGCTAAAGAGAAGGTCCAGCAGTAAGGTGCTTGCCATGCAAGCATGAAGGTCTGAGATCAGAACACCAGCAGTCATGCAAAAAGCCAGGTGTGGTTGCACATTCCTGTATCCAGTGCCATGGAGGTGGAGACAGGAAGACCCCTTATCTAACTGAATTGGTGACAGACCCTGTCTCAAGAAGTAAGTTTAGAAAAACACCTGATGTTAACCTATGGCCTCTAAATACACACAAGTATGTGCACAAACATGTGTGCACCCACACACTCATGCATGCACACTATACATACACTTATGTACATGTCAAATAACAACTTGTGAGGCTGAGGCAGGGAGGCCTTACACCATAGACCAACTCATGTCCTATGGAAGAACCTGTCTCAGAAAGAAAAAAAAATGGGGCAAATGAGAGCAGGGGATGTCTAAACTGGTCCACAAATTTGGATATGCTTTCATTTCATGTTTAATTTTTCAACAGTTTTATACATTTATACAATATATTTGAGTATATTCACCCCATTACCCTTTCTATGTCCCCTTCCTTTCCCACCAAATCCCTTCTTCACAACTATTTCCTTTGTAGTTTCATGCATGTTTTTATGACCCACTGTGTTTCACTGAGGTTGTTTGCATGAACTTGGGGGGAGAGTTATTTACCCCTTGGTTCCTAGACTGGGTTGTGAGATGAGGGGTGTTTGCCTAGAGCTATAGACTTGGAAGGGTTTCTGACTACTACCCTCATCCAAAGCCCAGAAGAGGAGAGGATTTTCTCAACCAGAATATTGTTATTCTCAGGATTCCTGACTTCTTGGACTACAGATCCGCTCATTGATGAGTCACTGGTTGTGGTTTGGAGCTTCCGGTTTTATTTTTTTCTTTTGTTCTCTGCCTCTCTCTACCATGTGATTTTCCATTTTCTTTTTAACTTTTTTATTGTTAATAATTAAGTACATTGTATGAGCAAGTCTTGTGATGGTACCCCCATTTCTCTCCTCCCTGTCCCCAACCCACTGAAGGCTTTCCTCAGTGGGATTTCTGGAACAGTCCATGGGATAGGGGGTTATGAATTGTGCAAATTGTAGCCAGTTTTTTCCCTTTGTGTGTTGTTGTTAAGAGGGGCAATGTCTTTGTATATTCTTGCTCACCGTGGCTCTTATGATCTTTCCGCCCCCTCTTCCACAAAGTTCCCTGAGTCATGGTGGCTGAGGTTTAAGTCTGCATTACTGTTGAGATGTTAAGAGTCTCTGGGTTTCTGCTTTGGACTATGTTGTGTATCCTTGATGTCTGTCTCCATTATCCTCTCATAGGTTATGTGACTTGCTGTGGAGGTAGTTCTCTTGTTCATCTCATCACTTCCTCAAAGGTTTTGTTTGGGCCCTAGATGATGGGTTAGGAGTGGTTCATTTCCTATCTGGGTGTCAACCATTATCTCAGGTCCTGTTGGTGGGATTAGGTTGTCCTATAGTTCTTGCTGCCTTCTGAAAAATACAAACAGAATTTCCATCGGAGAGTGAGGTCAGTATAGGTTAAATGAGACAAACATTGTTGATTTGGTGAAATTCTAATGGGTGTAGCCTCTTTGTAGATCCCTGGTTAGTGAGGGTTTTTCCTTGGTCTCAATGAGTTTGCTTTGGATCCCAGTTCCAGTTTAGGGTCCTTTTGCCACTGAACAGATCTCTTAGGCAATCAGCAAGCCATTGATTACCCACCTAGGTTTAGTGTCACTATTGCACAGATAAGCACTTCTTAGCTTTAAAAAATTAAAAAAAATTAAATTTATTCTTAGTAATCATATGTAATGTACTTCAATTATCTTCACCCCCATTAACCTGTTTCTTCTCCATCCCACTCCTGTGAACCCTTTCTTCTTCCCGGGTCCCTCCCCTACTTTCATGTCTTCTTTTTTGTGACCCACTGAGCTTAATTAGGGTTGGAATGACCCAATGCTAGGGGAGGGGAAGTGTGGTTTTATTCTTTGGTCCCCACTTCTAATTCTGCTCTGTTTTGGTCCTGAAACTGAAGCATGGTGTGAGGTTTAGAGGCTCTGTCTTATCTCACTGTGCATGTAGATGAACACTCCCTGCATGGGGCTGAGCTCTGTGGATCAGTCTCTCTAGTTCTGCTTTAGTTTATTCCTTTAATTTTTTTGACTATATTCCTGTAAATAAATGTTGTTAACATCATTGTATTTTTAAAACAACTTCGTTCATGTTTATAATGTGTTTTGATTACATTCAACCACATTACCTTCTCTTTTCTTTCCCTCCTACTCTTGCAAAATCCCTTCTTCTTTCCTACTAGTCTCCCTCTTATTTTCATGTCTTTTCTTCTGTGACCCGCACATTCTGGTTGTTTCTATGAGCATGGGTATGGATTGCTTAAGAGGAGTATGGGGAACTTATCAGTGGCTACACCACTGAAGAAAATGTCTCCCCTCCCTCCAGGAACCATTAACTTGGCTTGACTCCTCAGGGAGATTTGGGGCCTTGTGAACTTCTCCTAGCAACTGTTAACTGGCAATAAATCCTCTGGGAGATGATGCCTCATGAGTCCCTCCCCCATCCATGATGGAGTGTTGACATTGCCAATTTGTGCAAAAAATCCCACTGCTGCTGTGAGGTCACATGTGTGTATCCAGAAGACAGTGTTTCCCTCCCTCCTCCTCATCCTCTGGGTCATGAGTGTGATGATCATGTCTATACAGAAGACTGTGTTCCCCTCCCTCTTCCCCATCCTCTGGTGCTTACATTCTTTCTGCTCCCTTTTCTGAAAGGTCTTCGAGCCTTGGAGGGGTGACATGGTGTCCTGTTTAAAGTTGCTGCTTCATTTTCTAATGTTTTGTTTCTTTCTTTGCTACCCAAACTCACGCCTTTCTATCTCACTTACTGGGAGGATTTCTTCTCTCCAGTGATTCTTGCCTTATTCCCTGCAGATTCTACTAGCCACCTTATCATTGCTGGGATAAAACACCCAACCAGAAGCAGCTATTGGGAAGAAAGGATTAATTTCAGATAACAGTTTAAAGGAAGTTTAGCATGACAGGAAGCCTGAGCAGAAAGCTTGGGTCACATTTCCAGGGAGCTTGGGTCACATCTCAGAAAGCTTGGGTCACATAATCTCCACATCATGGGGAAGAAAGTAGACTTAATGACTTGTTCTGAAGCCCATTGGCCTGGACTAATAAACTGCAAAGCCCATTCCCAGTAACACTCCTCCTTCAGCAAGGCTGCACCTCTTGAATTGACACCAGCAGGAACCAAACATTAGCACCACATGAGGCTAAGGAGGGACATTTCACATTCAAACTACCACAGTGTATTGATGCCTTTCATCATCTTCCTAGCTGCCAATCAGATTTCAATTTTTGTCTCTTTCCCTCCCTCCTTCTCTCCTTCCATTCCTCCTTGCTCCTCCCCTTTCTCTTTCTGTTTATTTTTTTTAGAGAAGCACCTGCTATGTATCCCTGGCTGAACTTGAACTCAGGATCTTCCTGCTTTCCTCCTGAGTGCAAAGATTACAGCCATGGCCCTTACACTTGACCTTTTATTTTTCAATAATGTACCATACTAGCTATAATCACAATATATCTTTTGAAATTATGACTCCTATCTAATGGGGATTCACATCCTTGGACCCGCTCCATAATGTCTCCACCTCTGGGGACCGCTCTTCTGCTCATCACTTCTAGCTTTATTTTGCATGTGTAGCAAGTGTGGTGTTGGTTTTGGTGGTGTGTGTCATATGCACATGTATGTGTAGGTGCACTTGCGGGCATGTGGAGGCCAAAGGAGAGCATTAATGTTCTCCTCTATCACTTATCCACATATGTCCTTGAGGCAGAGTCTCTCTCAACATGGAGTTGTGGTTTTCATGAGCACCAGCAATTCTCTGTCTCCTCCACAGGACTACCTGGTCACCCCTGGCTGTTTACATGGGTTCTGGGGAATTGAACTTGGGGTGGTCTCAAGCACTCATACACATGGAAAGCACATGCCATCTCCCCATACCTGATATCAGCTTTTAAAGATTCCGTATATACATTAAATTTCATGGTATTTGTATTTCTGTTCCTGACTTATTTCACATATCATGATGTCCTCCAGGTTCATTCACATTATTGCAAGCATTAATAATTTTGGAAAATGTAGCATACACACTCTGAATTTCTTCTTTCTGACTAGATCATTTTCTATTTTGATGAATTATTTTTTGGCCTTCTCCATCATCCATTCATCCATCACATGTTGATGGGCCAACACCGTACAGGTCTTGTGCAGATAATGCCAGCTTCTGCATGTCTGGAAGAGAGCATTCCAAAGCACTCCTCTCCATCATGTGTCTTACATCCCTTTCCCACCTCTTCTGCTGTGTTCTCTGAGCCTTGGAGGATGTGGTAGAGATGTTCCTTCAGCTGAGCACTAAGTGGTTAGTCTTCACTTTGATGGGTTTTGTGTCTCCCTAGTAGCCATTGAAAACTGCACATAGAAGCTTTGCTGGCTAAAGATCACAGCAGCCCTAATCTAGATGCTTAAACATAAATATCTAGAAGGCAATTTGATGGTTATTCTATATCCATTTAGCTAAATAACAGTTGTAACTACCCCCCACCCAGGGTCTATGACCTTCCCAGCCACTAGAGTTTCAGTACCAGGCATGAATTCCCTCCTCATGGAGTGACCCTCAAACCTTTTCAGAGAGGAGTTAGTTACTCCCATAACAGACATGACACTGTTGAGCCCATGGGTCTACCTTGCTGATCATTTCTGTAGCTAGTAGGGTCCACTTCTGGTTAAGACTGTTGATGATCTATGTTCCCCAGCATCTTGCATAGAAAATTTCAGTACTATGACAGCGACTCTTTGCTGAACTTTCTGGACTCACAGTCAGCTCAGAGTAGGCCAATGAAATGTGAGCAGAAATGTGTGCATGTGTATGTACTTGTATATGTGCAAGTGTATGCTCACACAAATGTGTTGAGTCATTTAACCATAGGGCTAGGTTAGGCACAGATAATCACCACAGGACATATAATTTTCACTTTTTATCTGGGGGAACATACAGGGATGACTGGAGTGGCTTTTGTGTCCTTTGCACGCATGGAGTTGGTTTTAGATGAGCGTTTTTTCCAAGACACTCAGACATCCTGGACCAAGTCTGAAAGAAAACTGAAGATGAATTCCCGTGTTGTTGGGGGCATTATAACTGGGGAGAAGAAAGAAAACTTCTCCAATCCAGTTATCTACACTCTGGAGCACACCCAGGTTTGTAAGGAGACCCCTGACTACCTACAGAGAAGTCCTGTTTCCCCACCTGCTAAAACACTCATTTGTAAATCAAACCTTTTATTTTGAAATGGTCATATACTCAGTTATGAGGAGATGACTCATTGGTTAAAGCATTTTCAGTGTAAGCATGAGGACCTGAATTCAAATCCCCAACACCCACTTAAAATCCAGGTATGTGCCTGAGAGTCTGTGATCTCAGCACTGGGTGGGGGTGGAGATAGGAGGGTCCCTGAGGATCACTGGCCAGTCAGTCTAGCCTAAGTGGGGAGCTCCAGGCTCAATGAGACCCTGTCTCTAAGAATAAGGCAGAGTGGTTGAGGAGGACACCCAGTGTCAACCTGTGACTTCCATACACACAAGAACACACATGCATGAGCACCCTCACATGTGTGTCCATGCACATATAAACATGCACACATATGCATACACACCACATCCACATGATAAATGGTTCAGAAAAATCCCATGTACCCTTTATTGAGAGAAACCCCTCATGCATGTGCTGAGTTCTCTCAATGGTAACATGCTAAAATTTATCAGGATAGTATCACATTGAAGCTATTGGCGTGAACATAGAGTCTAGATACATAACATACCCATTGTCATGGCCCCAGATGGCTCTTGAAGTTGGTCACATTGAATCCATTTAGAGGAAAATTCTCTGATGAGCAGACCTTTTGGTTTTTCAGCCAAAGCAGAAGTTTGAGAGTCCCATCTGTGTTTCCTGGAGCACAGGGGTGGAGGACGGGAAATGGACATCCTCTGGCTGTGAGATTCTGGAAGCTTCTGAGACACACACAGTCTGCAGCTGTACTCGGATGGCGAACTTGGCCATTATCATGGCTTCTGGGGAGCTCACGGTTAGTGAGATGATCTGTCTACCTGAGTGTCTGTCCTCAACCCAATGAGAAAATGTTCACTGACCATCTTTGTGTGTTTCCTGTGATATTGTGGGGAGGGAATTTGCACCTTAGACAAGTCTGACTTGAAGTTTCTCTTCCCTCTAACAATATAAATCAAGCAGAAGGCAGTGTTGTAGGAATTCGAGGCTATTTCAACAAGTTGGAACATGGAACAGGATCCTGAATTGAGCTGTGATGAATGGATTGACTTCATAGAGTAAAGAAAACTGGCATGGAAGTATCTTACCCAACAGGCTAGAAATGAGGTCCGGTTCCTAGCCATAGAAACCCTGAGTGCTACAGAGAAGACTATGTGGCTCAGGACATAAGAGCTGGATATTGAGAAAGAACTGTAAGGTTCAAGCACCAGACAGTTCTCGTCCCAACCCTGTTTTCTTGCATAAGTCACTCAACCTGTTTGCATGTAACCTAGCTTGTTCCTCTCAAAACAGAACAAGAAAAAAAATAACAATGATAACCAATACTTATATAGCTTAAATGTTACAGAACAAATTTATAAGTGCTTTATGGATTTTGATTAAACCATCTTAGACAACCATATAAAAAGTCATTAACCTCCCCCTTTGTACAGATTAGAGGCTCAGAATAGATATGCTTCTCATCTAAACTCTCAATACCTGTAAACTGGTAAAATCATGTCAGCTTCTTAACCATTCTTAGACAATATCTGGAGGAGTCCATGCTATACTATCTGGTATTATCTTTAACAGAAAAAAATACCCATTTAAATGTACCATAAATTTAAAAATTAGACACAGGTAAATGGCACAGGGAAAGAGTTTTTCATATTCTACTCCCTGAAATTGGAGCATCTCATGGGATTAATAAAAGAAATGGAAACAACTTCAGCTATTTTGAGCAGAGATTTTGTTTGGGCAGCTGGTGGCTCACACATCACTGACAGGAGATAGAGGTGTTGATGTGTGAAGGTTGACCCTTGCATTTTACCTTCAAGGTTCACCCTCTGCAGCTTAATCTAAGGATCAGAAAGTTCTGATCAGGGTGGGGTGATGACTCAGTGGGTAACTGCTTGCCACACAAGGATGAGAAACTGAGTTGGGATCCCAGTACCACATAAAATGCCAAGTGTGGTAGCACACACCTGTAATCCCAGTGACAGGGAGATAGAGACCGGAGAATATCCAGGGTTTGCAGGCGGGCTAGTTTAGTCTGATCTGCATGTAAGGCTTAGTTTCAGTGAGAGACCCTGTCTCAAAAATAAAGTGGAGAGGGATTGAGGAAAACATCTGATGTCATCAACCTTTGGCCTCCACATACATGCACATACACGTGTGCCGACATGCAGAGACCACACACACACACACACACACACACACACACACACACACACACACACACGGACATTGTTGATGTCATGCCCACATCTCCTTTGGGGATTGGATAGTTGGAGTGTGGATTCCAACCACAGTGCACTTTTATCTGGAGGCAGGTAGTATTTTCCTCTTTCCCAGACTTTAATCACCATCTCAATGGAGAATCTGCTTTACACACATACCACCTCAATGACAAGGAATTCTGGGAAGTGTAGTTTGTAGATGTTCAGCCTCAGTTAACGTGAAAGTTGGTGGATATGCCAGGGGTGGGAATGAGTATTGAAGGGTGTCAGTGGATTTCCAAGGAGCATGTACAGGTCATGATGAATGTCGGAAGAAAAGCTCCTGACACCATGCTGCCAATTAAAAGAGGATTGGGTAATTTTTTGCCTGCCTAGGAGTAGAAGTGGCTTTTGATCCTGTTCAAAGTCAACAGTAGATCTTCCTCTTGACAGATGGAGTTCTCCTTGTACATCATCAGCCATGTGGGGACCATCATCTCCCTGGTGTGTCTCGTTTTGTCCATCGCTACCTTCCTGTTATGTCGTGCCATCCGGAATCACAACACCTACCTCCACCTCCACCTCTGCGTGTGTCTCTTCTTGGCCAAGCTTCTCTTCCTCACTGGTATAGACAAGACTGACAACCAGGTCAGAATCCCTTATACCATCCCCCTACCCAGCCTCTTCATCTGTCCACACTCCTCTGCTCACCCCATCTCACTTCCTTTCCTAGGGCCATTGCACAGGCTATGCCCTCCTTCCCAACTTCTCTTCTAATGATTTTACAATCGGTTTCTGGGGGCTGAGATGTCTCAGTAGATAAAGTGCTTGCTTGTGACATGTGAGTAGCCATACGCTCACACACACACAAAAACACACACATACAACAAACATAAACACACCAAAATATAAAATATAAATAAAATCAGTTCTCTGTTCATATTATGTATTGTTTCAGTTCCTCCTTCTACTCTATTAAACAATCAGTGTTTCTCATCTGTAGTAATTTGTAAAAGACTTGGTAATGTCAAGGGATAGTTTTGATGATCACACCTCTGAGACAAGGTTGCTGGCATGTAGTGGACAGAGGTCAGGGATGGTGCTGACCAGGACACATTGAGTAGCAAAGTTTCTCTCCCCAGCAGATAAGTGCTACCCATGGTATTAAAAATGAATAGTGCTGGGCGTGGCGGTGCATGCCTTTACTTCCAGCACCCAGGAGGCAGCGGTAGGAGGATCACCCTGAGTTTGAGGCCACCCTGAGACTACATAGTGAATGCTGGGTTAGCTTGGGCTAGAGTAAGATAGTACCACAAAACAAGCAAACAAACAAAAAATGAATACTGATATGTCTGAGGGGCTGGGGAGATGGCTCATTGGATAAAGTGCTTGCCATGCAAGTGTGAAATTCGTATCTCCAACACCCATGTAAAAATCTGGGCATAGTGGCTCATGTTTGAAACCCAATGCTGAGAAGGCTGAGAACAGGAGATCCCTGAGGGTCACTGGCTAGTTAGTCTAGGTGAATTTGTGAGTTCCAGGTTCACTGAGAGATTTTGTCTCAATATATAAAGTGTAGAGCAATGGGAAAGATACCTTACATTGCCCTCTGGCCTCCACATGCATGCACACACATGTGCACACATACCCATACCCATACACAAGTGCACCCACACACCTACAACATACACACATGCCACACACAAATACAGGACAAGTAGCCTACAGGTTAGCGTTTGCTAAGCCCTCCCACTATGTGTTAAGATTGTCATTAAAGTGGACAGTCAACTGTCCAGTTGGGGCAAATCTTTTCTAGTCGCATCCCTAAAAATCACATTTCCTAGAAACACTCAATTTCAGACAAACAGAACATAGGATCACATTAACCAGGGACAGTCTTGCTTCTGGGGACGAGTCACCAAGGACTTACAGAAAGATGTGTGGAATGATGGTTGTTGGCACATAAACATGAGAGCTTGAATTTGATCCCAGCATCCGTGTAAAAAGCTGGGTGTAGCTACATATTCCTGGAATATGTGGGCAGTGGAGACATGAGAATTTCTGGGGCTCACTGGTAAGATAGTTTGATCCAAAGTGGTGGCTCTGGGTTCAGTGAAGGACCCCATCTCAAGGAAACACATGGACCACTGAAAACAGGAGGATATCTGATATTCTCTGGCCTTTCCATGTGAGTTCATGGGGCACATATAGATGAACACACACGCATATACAACGTATACATACACACACTATAATACTATACACACATGCCAAAATAAAAAAAAATAAACCCAAGAATATTGTGGAATGAACAAATGGACCATGTTTGGGGATCTTCCATCAAAGTAACCCTCCTCAGCCTCTGTCTCTCACCCTTCTGCCTGGGGGAGGATGCTGACACTCATGCATCTCCTCTGCAGACAGCCTGTGCCATCATCGCGGGGTTTCTGCACTACCTTTTTCTCGCCTGCTTTTTCTGGATGCTGGTGGAGGCCGTCATGCTTTTCCTCATGGTCAGGAACCTGAAGGTGGTGAATTACTTCAGCTCTCGCAATGTCAAGATGTTGTACCTCTGTGCCTTTGGTTATGGGCTCCCAGGACTGGTGGTCATCATCTCTGCCAGTGTGCAGTCACGGGGCTACGGGATGTATAATCGGTGAGTGACATTTGCTCCCTTTCTGAAGATCCCACTTCTTGGCTCATAACTATATGAGAGCAGCAGCATGGGTACTGAGAAACTGGATCCTTTTTTGTGTGTGTGCATGTGGACACCTGTATGTGCAGGTACCCATGCCCATGTGTGCTTGTATGTGTGGAGGTCAGAGAGCCATGTTGGATGTCGTTCTCAGTTGTTCTTTATGATGCTTTATATTCATTGTCAACCTGGTGAGACCTACAGTAACTTGGAAAATGAATCTTTGGGCATGTCTGTGAGGGATTATATTGGTAAGGTTAATTGAGGTGGGAAGACCCTCCTTATCTGTGGGTCAGCTTCAAGCTCCTGCCACCATGCCTCCCCACCCCCTGCCGCCACTATGGACTGCACCCTTGAACTATGAGCTGAACTAAATTGCTCTGGTCAGGGAGAAAGTACCCAAGATGCTTTCCATCGTGGTTTTTGAGAAACAGTCTCTCACTGGGCCCAGAGCTAGCCAGCAAGCCCTAGGAAATCCTCCTGTCTGCTTCCCAGTGCTTGGATTATTGGGATGTGCAGCCATGCTCAGCTTGCATATAAGTTCTGGGGATATTAACTTTACTCACTGAGCTATCTCCCCAGACCCATCTACCTTTATTCTTTTAAATTTATTTTAATTTTTATTGTTAATTCTTATACTGTATATATATATATATTTAATATTTTATTGATTTGCCAGCATAGTGAGAGAAGGAGGGAGGGAGGGAGGGAGGGAGAGAGAGAGAGAGAGAGAGAGAGAGAGAGAGAGAGAGAGAGAGAGAGAGAGAGAGAGAGAGAGAGAGAGAGAGAGAGAGAGAGAGAATGGGTATGCAAGGGTTTCTAGCCACTGAAAATGAACTCCAGATGCATGGACCACTTTGTGCATCTGGCTTTACATGGGTACTGGGCAAGCAAATCCAGTTCATTAGGCTTTGCAGGCAAGTGTCCTAACTGCTGAGTCATCTCTCCAGCCCCTATAATATATTTTGATTATAGTCCCCACCCATTACTTTCCCTTGTCCCCTCATCTTCCTTCCACTGAACCTCTTCTTCTCAAGTAGTTCTGTTTCTTCTTAGATATATATTTTTTTTCTTGTCTGTGACCTGCTGAGTTTAATCAGGGTTTCCTGCAGGCATGGGGGAATTATTGATCAGAGCGCATGCTCTCCTAGCTACCATTAGCTGTCAATAACTCCTCAGGGAGTGATGGCCATACTCCTGCCCCCAATTTATGACAGAATGTTGATGGGCTTAATATTGCTCCAACTTTATTTTGTGACAGGGTCTCTCATTGAGCCCACTACTCACCAAATTGACTAGACTGGTTGGCCCCAGGGATCCTCCTGTTTTCACCTACCCAGTGCTGGGATTACAGGTGTGTACTTCCATATCTGACATTTATGTGGGTCCTGGGGATCCAAACTCAGGTCATCATGTTTGAACAGCAAGCATTTTGCACACTGAGCCATCACCCCAGCCCAGTCCCAGGCTCTTCAGTGCCCAAGGCCTAGGGTTGAAGTAGCAAATCCAGAGAATTTTATTGTTCACCCTTAGGAGATAGACACTTATGGCTTCAGGCTTTTGAAGCCACCAATCTATGGCCCTAACATTTACACTGGAGTCTGACTTCTCTTGACTTTACTCACCAGCAGACCTGGCTCCTGGCAGGTGTTATCATCTTCTGTGTCTATCAGGAGTGAGCAGCCGTAGCAGTGTAAATTGACAGTGTTTCATGTGTCAGACCAGCCTAAACTGCTGAGACTCTCAACCCCACAGTGACCAATGTTACAGTTCTTGGGCTTAGGATGATAGGATACTTGGTCCTTGACAGTGGCTACTGTTAGAGCCTTCAGGCTCAAGGTGTCTGAGAACCTTGGCCTTTCAGAATTGGGAGCTCTCTGTGACTCTTCCAGCACACAGGGCCCACTGTTCCTCATCTTCCACCCTTCGTAGCCCATGTTCTTTCTCTTGTCTCTGTTATCCTAGTTACCCTCTGGGATGCCCCCACTACCCTCTCATAACCTCAGCCATTTTGCTGGAGTGCAGTGGGGACCAAAAATTCGCAAATATGTAAATAACTGAACAAGAAGATTTATGAAAATAAAAGTACTGTTTGGAAACACACAGTACCATCTGGAGAAATGGCTCAGTGGTCAAGCATGCTTCCTATGCAAGCTTGAGGGTCGGAGGGGGCTGAGACTATCAGAGTTTGAATATCCCGTGTAAACAGATGGATGTGGCCATGTGCACCTGCAGCCCTAGTCCTACAGGGGAGTAGAGACCCAAGAATCAGACCGATGGCACAGGATGCCTGATGTTCTGGAATCAATGAAGAGACTCCAGCTCTAAAAAAGATCAGGTGTAAGAGCAATGGAGTGTGATGCCTGATGTTCTGCTCTGGCCACCATAGGTGAAAGCCCCGTGTTGCAGGCAAGTGCATGGGTCACCCCCTCCACAAAATATAGAGACAAATAAAAAATAAAAATAAACCATGTGGTGTGCTCTGTTAGAAGGGGATTATGAAGGCTGGGGAGATGGCTCTGTGGTTAAAGCATTTACCATGAAAGCATGAGGATCCGAGTTAGGATCTCTAGCACTTAATGGTAGTGCTGGGTGGTCGTGGAGGCCCACCTCTAATCCCCACACTCAGGATGCCGAGACAGGGAATCCCTGGGGCAAGCTGGCTATCGAGACTAGCTGAATTTGCAATATCTGCGTGCAAGTGAAAAACTGTTTCAGTAAATGAGGTGAAGGGCTATTGAGGAAGACACCGACATCAACCTATGGCCTCCACATGTATGTGCACACAGAGGCCTTTGCACACACATGCACATGCATCCACATATGTGTGCCCACATATGTGAACATGCATGCACACCACACACACACACACACACACACACAAGTGACTATTTGTTAGGGTAGGATACTCAGCTAAGGATGGTCAGGAGAGCAGAGATTTGGACGACACAGTGTACTGGGTGGGGACTATGCATGGAGGAAGAAAGTCCTACTGCAAAGGTTACAAACTGATAGTTGTTAGAGAGATACCCATGCCAGCTGGCAGCAATCTCTCTCTCTGACAACAAGTGCCTTGAACTCCATTACTAGGTGAACATCTATCTGCTCAGGTAGAAGGCATGAATGAGAAGGCTGCATGGTCCAGGTGAAACAGAAACACACCTTACCCCATCATGAGAATTTTCAACTGTATCTCATCTCCCAATGGTGGAACGGCTCAGACACGAGCTCACACCTCCTGCTTCTCTCCACAGCTGCTGGCTGAGCACGGAGACTGGGTTCATCTGGAGTTTCCTGGGACCAGTTTGCACGATCATCACAGTAAGGAAATGATTGAGATACATCTTAGAGGAGGATGAAAGAGACCAGGATTAGGAGATTCGCCATGGAGCAACACTGAAAACGTTCCTTGTTCCCTTCTACATTCTTTTATTTTTATTTATTTATTTTGTTTTTTCGAGGTAGGATCTCACTCTAGCCCAAGCTGACCTGGAATTCACTATGTAGTCTCTGGGTGGCCTCGAACTCATGTCGATCCTCCTAACCTCTGCCTCCCCAATGCTGAGATTCAAGGCATTTGCCACCATGCCCAGCTAGCCCTTCCACATATTTCCTTATGATTCTTGGTTCTGGAGATTTCCAAGACAGAGTCTAATTTCTTTGTTATTTGCAAAGGACTTTGGGAGGCAACATGATGTTATCCATGTTTTTGGTTTCAGTAAGAATGGGTCTATTAGTTTCTCCTAGGTCCAGATGTTGAAAGAAAGAAAAGGTTAAAATAAATTAACAGCATGCAGGAGGCAGAGGCAGGGGGAATCACTGCAAGTTTGAGGTCAATCTCATCTATGTAAGTTCTAGACCAGCTTTATGGCAAGACCCTGTGCCAAAAATATATATATATCAACAGCCATGGTGTTTGGAATAGAGACAATTTAAAGGATGATGAAAGGAGTCACAGGGAAGTCCCCACCCAGACTTCTGCCAGTAGATGTCTCCATGGCTCACCCATGACGTCTGGTTTCCTTGTAGCTTGCATATGTTTAGTTGGATACACATTTTGGAATGCTTTCAATCTTGGGGATGCCTGAGAATATATTTCTCCAGGGATTTATGGTTCTGATGTCTGGTAGACTATTTTGGGGGTTGGGGACTTGTCAGACTTAACCAGTAATAGTATGAGATATAAATTTCAGGGTAACAAATATAGAGAATTGAAATCTAAGACAGACAGACTCCAGACAGCAGCCAAAATGTCTCATCCTGTAAACTTCTGGTAGTCTTGGAATTTTCTTGGCTGGTTGATGACTATCTTCATAGTGTGTGATAGTGAGAAAGAGGCAATCAGAGAGAGTACAGGAGAGAGAGAGAGAGAGAATATGAATATGAGGCATCCCAAGGCAACTACAAATGAGCTCCAGACTCATGCACCACTTTGTGCATCTGGCTTTACAAGGAAGCTGGGGAGTTGAACCCAGGCCACCAGACTTCACAAGCAAGTGCCTTAACTGCTGAGCCATCTCTCCAGTCCCACAGTGTGCTTCTTGCCATCATCCAGCCTGTATGTATCTCTCTATAAGTTTTCTCAGTGATAAGAATGCCAATGATATTGTATTAGTGATCTACCCCATCACCTCTTCTAAATAAAGAATTTCTTTTGTTATGACTTTGCCTCCAAATAAATTTACATTTTGAGATGCTGGGGTTTAGTCATTCAATATGCCTTTCTAATTTTTTTGGAGGTCATTCACACATATGAAACACACACACAGGGAGAGAGAGAGAAGAGAGAGAGAGAGAGAGAGAGAGAGAGAGAGAGAGAGAGAGAGAGAGAGAGAGAGAGAGAGGTGGGAATGTACCGCCATCAGTTGCATTTGGCAGAGACAAAGCAGGCAGAGGAATAGACCCACTTCATTGACTTTGAGTAAGCACTGATGGACGTTGCTGTCACGGGGAGGGTGCAGTGAGCTATTGGAAGTGGGGTACCCCGTTCCATTGATTAAGGTGAATGCTAGCTTTCATTAATCTTACCCTAAATTGTCAAGTCAGTGGCTCCAGGGGTCACAGACTGTCTCTCTGGGTTAGTTCGTAGAGAACAGAGGTCTCTCCGTGCAGATGGACTGGTCCTTCCTGTCCAGTGCACAGCCAACTTCTCAATCCTGACTTTTGCAGATCAACTTCATCCTCCTCACGTGGACATTGTGGATCCTGAGGCAGAAGCTCTCCAGCGTTAACTCAGAAGTCTCGACACTCAAGGACACCAGGTGCTCCCCTTTCCTGTCCTTGTCAGTTTCTTTTCCTTCATCCCACAAAAGCTCTCTGATTGCTTTTTGTGTGCTGGGGTGGTGATGAGGCTGGTGTAGGATGGCACATGTCCATAATTGCCATCTGTGAGCTGTGTGATGTTGAGCTAATCACAGGAGCTCTGTCAAGTTCAGTTCCTTCACCTGGACCATGGAGTTATTAATATTGCTTGCATAATATGGTTAATGCATATATGCAAATGCATGATGGGTATAATGCATTTAGCACAATTAGTAGGAAACTGAATGCTGCTCAGATTGTAACTCAACACATTCTGTGTGAATATATATACTCACATATATAACATATACATATGTTTTGTATGTTCATTATATATATATATATATATATATATATATATATATATATATATATATATATATATATATATGTAACAGAATGATCATATTTCTAGAAGTTTTTGACTATTCTGAGACTCTAATAAAAGCAGGATTCAAACTCACGGTATGAGCCAGGAATATAACTGTTAGGAGGGTAGTGCATTATGTGAACACATACACATATGTTGGTTAGGTTACCTTGCAGGTCCTGGGCTGGGTAGTCCAACCATGGCTGTGTGCAGGCTGGAGAGACTGAGAACCCATTAGCTGCTAAGTCCATGAGACTGGATGCCTCAGCAGTCCTGAGCAGACACCAGAAGCCTGGAGAATTCATGGAGAGCCACTGGTGTTTATTCCACACTAGAAGGCTGAAGAATCAGGTTTCAGCTGGTTCCAATGTCAGCAAAAGATGAAAGGAATAGGTGGATGTGTTCCCTAGCCAGAAGTGAAGGCCCCAGGGCAAAAGCACTGTTTTCCTTGGACCTCTTTATAGACAAGCTATTGCAAGGGTCAGCCTCTGTGGAGAGGTCTTCCCCCTTCAGTTAATCCATGGTGGAAATGGCCTCACAGACCCACCCAAAAAGTGAGTTTCTTACCTAACTCCTGATCTGATCAAGTGTACAACAGAGATTAACCAGAACCCTTGTGATCCTGAAATGCTGGGTTTGCTGGCCTATACCTCCTCACCTGACTTAGACATTATGTGTGTTCATGATGCCATGAATACTTTCCCATGAAACTAGAAAATTTTCTGTAATGTCACCTTTTTAATAGCACTTGTGTATAAAGAAATAGCAGTGCTTACTTTTGTAGTTAAAAAATTTGTTATTCATTTGTATGTATGCACGTGTGTGCATGTACATGTATTCATCTATGTATACATACATTTGCATATGTGTATATGTGTGTGCATGTATATATATATATATTCACTGCAGCATTTTCAAACAAAATTTGTTTCTGTTGCCTCCCCCACACTTTAGATTCTTACAGATTTTGTACATATCGACTTCCTTACTCAGCTAAGAGTCACTGTAGCCAGACATTGCTGGTATTATCACTGACAGGACCAGATATTCGTCATTTCACTTCCCTTGAGTGTCTAACCCTTATCAATTTTAATTATTTTAGAAAGTGAATACAAGTTTAAAAGTGAAGACCACCCATAGACTTGGCAAAAATTCAATTCATACAAGGTGAAAGTCACCATTTTAACCACTGAAGAGTGTACAGTTGAAGTGGTTGTGAACACAGCCACAATTTTCTACAGCTAACACCCCTGCGTAGGTCCGGAAAACTTCACTGGCACCCCAGAAACTGCCACACAAGTACCATTTCTTCCTTCCCTTCATCCTGCATGTATGTGGTCAGTGCTCCAGATCAGAATACCAGACCCAAACCAGCCTGCACCTTCAACCTTCGCTTTTTCCACATGATATGACTCAGTATACATTGACCTGCATGTCAGTGATCCATTTCATATTAATACTTGTGGCCAATGGCAATGAAAAAATGGTGTAAATTTTGTGATGCTGCTGGGTCTTGATCAGCATGATGGAATCTATATCCAAGAGCTGTAAACCAGAATAAACCTTTGCCTTCCTTAAGCTGTTTCTTCTCAGGTATTTGGTCCCAGCAATGAGTATCTAATATGCCTTTTATACTGCTCCAATGAACTCTTTTTATATCATATTCAATTTTTCAATTTTATTTATTTATTTATTTGTGTATTTATTTATTTATTTATTTATTTATTTATTTATTTATTTATTTATTTATTTATTTATTTATTTTAAGATAGGGTCTCACACAGGCTGATGTGGAACTCACTCTGTAGGTCCCGGGCTGGCCTTGAACTCACATCGTCCTCCTAAATCTGCCTCCCAAATGCTGGGGTTAAAGGTGTGTGCCATCACACTCAGACAAAATATTTAATACTTATTACTGATCACAATTATACCAACTATTAAAGCAAATATGTACAATATTTTCCAAATTGCTAACATCTTTTCACCTATATTTTAATTCAAATCTTATTTTTTCCTTTGCTGTTTTTTTATAAAAATGAGAAAATTCACTACTATTGTACTTAAGTGGTCCATAGTATTTACTTTTTAACTTATCTATTTATTTGGGAGAGAGAGAGAGCGAGAGAGAGAGAGAGAGAGAATGAGAATGGGCATGACAGGGCCTCCAGGCACTGCAAACAAACTCCAGACACATGCACCACCTTGTGCATCTGGCTTTCAGTGGGTACTGGGGATTTGAACTCAGGTCCTTCTGCTTTGCAGGCAAACGTCTTAAATGCTAAGCCATTTCTCAAGCCTGTATTTTCTTTTTATATTGAAATAAAAAGTTATTAAAATGTATGTATTCCCCTCCCACCACCCTCCTTTGACCCCTTCCTCTCCGCTGAACTGTGTCTTCTTGCCTACTCTTCCCTCTTCTATGTTGGTGCTTAGTTTTTGCTTTGCCCTCCTTTACCATCCAGACGACTTGATGCAGGTCTTGTGCAGGTAATGACAGCTACTGTGAGATCATGAATATCATGGCCACTTTGTGTCTGGGAGACAGAGTTTCAAAGTACTTCTCCCCATTCTTTTTACCACCTCCTCTGTCATAATCCATGAGCCCACCCTTGGAGGGTGTGATAGAGTATCTCATTAAGTGCTGAACACTCAAGTGTCACCTCTCAGCATTTTGACGAGTTTAGAATCTTCCCAGCAGTCACAGCCATCTAAAAAAAAAAAGACTTCTCTAACCAAAGCTGAAAGCAACATTAATATATGGGCTTAAACATAAGTATTTAGAAGGAAAACGTGGTATCATTTATTCATGTCACCAAACAACAGTAATACCATCCTCCCCTAGGGCTGGTGACCTTCCCAGAAAATAGGCATTTGACAAGGTGTTTTAGTACCAGAAATGAATGTCCTTCCATGGAGCAGGTCTCAAACCCAATTAGAGAGCAGTTTGTTACTCCATAACTGACCTGCCACTATTGCACTATTGGGCACATCTTGTCTAGGTGGCCCATTGTCTAGCTTGCTCTTTTCAGCACTGTGACTGATAGCCAGTAGGGAGGAGGATTCCAGCTGGATTTCTGTGTCCCGTAGGCAAAGCATGTAGCATCTTCAGCACTAGGCTCATGCCTTCTAGTTCTAGTGGGCAACCAAGAGCCTCGGCAACAGACAATACTGTTTTGGGGAGAAAGCCACTATTCTAAGCCCATTAGGATCTTGCCACCTCATCCTCAAGCCTATAGGCGGTAGGTATCATAATGCTTCTTCAGCCCAGTGAGGAAAACAAGGCTGAGAGAGGTCAAATGAGACACCAAGGCCACAGACTTAGTGAATTAAACAGCCATTTACTAACTGACCATTCCCACTGCAGCACATCATCACTCACTCATCTATAGCTTTTACTACAAAGCCTTGTATCATCTGCTATCTGTCTCTCTAAATTTGCCCATCAGGGATTTCCAAACACATGATACCACTCAACACAAGGCCTTCTCTGTCTGGCTTCCCTCGTTTATTATGTAGTTTCCAGGATAGATCCGTGTTGTATTATGTATCAGCACTTCCTTCCTTATTATGGCTGCATAATACTTCATTGAGTGGATATACCACATTCTGTTTATTGATTCATTCATATCGTGATGAATATTTGGTTATTTTCCACCTGAGGGAGAGGGGGAAAGGAAAACTGCTTAGTGTGTATATATTTTCTTTTGTCTTTTTTTAAAAATTTATTGTCCATAATGAGTTACAACATTTAGTGGGTTGTTATCCCCAATTCCCCGCTGCCCTCCCCTCCCCCCTCCACTGGATAACCTCCTCCATGGGTCGTCTGGATCAGTCCTTGTGACAGGGGACCATGGATAGCCTAGTATTCAGCCAGGTTCTTTTCTTTCTTTCTTTCTTTCTTTCTTTCTTTCTTTCTTTCTTTCTTTCTTTCTTTCTTTCTTTCTTTCTTTCTTTCTTTCTTTCTTTCTTTTTTTTTTTCTTTTTTTCTTTTT